>JAQPPZ010003664.1:0-109982 GCA_028583015.1 Wollemia nobilis | reverse complement strand
AGATACCCAATTTTGAGAAGTTTAGGGGTAAGGAGGATCCTACAGAGCACTTGTGCAATTATCAGAATGATTGATACCAAATCAATAATAGTGACCCCTTCATGCTCCACACTTTCCCCCTATCTCTTAGGGATCAACCTTTGGAATGGTTTAATAAATTTTTTCAACATAACTTATTCATATTTGAGCAACTGACTAACTCATTCCTAAAATATTTCTCTATCAACATCAAAAAGATGTCACTACCTGATATTTATAGCTTATGATAATTTGATGATGATTCTATTAACAACTATGTTGCCAAATGATGTGGGGTCATCAACAACTTGACATTTTCAATCCCGCCCATGGAGTTGGTAAAGAGTTGAGCCAAGAACATACCTAGAAAACTACAAATACAACAACACCACTCCTTTGAAGATGCCATCACTCAAGCCAAGGTAATTGAAGATATCAAAATCTAGGATGGGGAAGTCAAACTCTACAAAAAAATTAAATACTATACCAATTGTAGATTCAAAAAACGTACCACAAAACCCAATCCTTTGAAGCCACCTCAAATAAATCAAGTCATATTGAGTGTGACACCTACTCCACAACAACGATACACTCAACTATGTTAGTAGTGGTACCAAAAACTTGGGTCTACTTCTCCTCATCCTCCACTTAATTAACCTCTCAATCACTAATAGTTCCCTCCATGTCCATGTCATAATTGGACCCCTCTCTCTAAGTTGCCACCCAATATTTTTCAAAAGTTATACAATGTAGGACATATTTCTCTACCTAAATTCAAGCCAAAAAACTCCAGTCAACCCAAACTAAAAGTGTATATTGATCATTTGTTCCAAAAATACCATAGGTAGAGGGGCCATGACATTAATAATTATCATCAGTTTTGACATCTAGTTTAAGACCTTCTTGATTGAGGATCCATTCAAATTGATAATCCTTTGGCTTTGTCTAATCAGAACATGAGTATATATAAGAACCCTTTCCCTAAACATGCAACACAACAAACCCAGATTGGTGTTTCAACACTGCAACCCCTACCTCGAGAGATCAACCACATCAACCATTTTTCATCTCATCAAAATTTTATGGGTATGATTAATGTTACCACATGAACCGATGCTACACTGAACAACAAAATTCACCATCAAAGACTCCTAATGTACCAACTTCTTCTATAGCACCACCCATGCAAATTTTTCATCCTCTTTTACCCACAAACATCATCACCATACGAAGAAACCTTACACATCAACTACACACCACACTAGCCAAGATATATATTTATGATAATTTGAAATAATTGCAACCTCATTGTGAGGCTCTAAATACCATTTTAATATTTATAGATTTGGAAACCCATGATAATAATGCTTTTGTAAATTTTATCAATAGTGTGCGAACATGCATGCACCCATCAATTGTCTTCTATGACTACAATATGACAACCCTTGAAGGAGTAGGGACCAATCCCCCTATGCATATCATAGCATGTGTTGTTTGAATAACATTCATTTGTGCCCTAATACCCATAGGTTACTCCATAAACATCATTTCTATTGCTTTCCTCCAAAACCTAAACCTTTATTCTATCCACCTAACCACCTCAACCCTTGACTTGCAAGCATTCAATGGTGCTCTCTACTCTACTATGAGTACTATCGTATTACATATTCAAGTAGGTATTAAGACACTACCCATCCTATGCCATGTAATAGAAGGTGAAATGCAATACAACCTTCTCCTAGGGTGATCATGGATTCATGATATGCAATGTGTTCCTTCAACAATTCATCATTGTTTGAAATGTCTTCTTGAAGGAAAAGTGCATCGTATTCGTACATATGACAACCCATTCAAATTTTGTCATATGGTCACTTCCTTACAATGCTCCCCTCTTCCATTCATCCATATTAATAATATTGTTTCTCAACCCATAGAGTCAACACAACCAATAATCCCCATCCCAACTCAATCTGTTCCTAGAATAGCAACCCACTCTTCTCCATCTCCTCCAACACAACTTTCCTCCAATCAACCTATCCTACCATGGCCTAGTTTTTAACCATTATCTAGTTTTTCTTTTGTAACAAATCCTCCATCCTATCTATATATAGATCACTTGGCTCCTTTCCTCTAAACTTCTTAACAAGGGGATAACACCCTTTCTACTAACTCACATCCCCTTCTTCCTACACCACAATACACTTCTCCCAGTCAACCATCCTTTCCTACCACCTTCAGCCCTCACCCTCCACTTACTTTATTCCCTCTACGAATACACCATAATTTCTCTATGCTACTCATCCCATATAATTTTTTGGTAAGTTAAATATTTTTCATTAAAAATGGGGCATTTTAAAAGCACCCCAACACCTTATACAATAGAGAATCAAACATATCAAAAAATTAGGAAAAAATGGAAAGGACTAAAGAGGATGCAATAAAGGAACAAAATGGATCCATGTAGGAACAACGGGGAAGGAAGCTAGAAAGCTGACCAATGGAAAGGGTCAAAACACAAAATAAAACTAGATAAGAGTTAGCTAAGAGATAAAAAAAGATAAAACTTTAGTTTGGTGCATCAATATGCATAGGAGAGGCAACCACAATCTCTAGATCAGCATCCTTAGCAGTGTCCTTGAGCACATCCTTAGGGATGTCCTTAGAGACTTCCTTTGCTATCTTGATGATATCATCATCCTTAACATTATCCTTGATATCAAAAATTTTGACAACAGCAAAAAATGTAGGGCCCTCTTCGTAAGTGTCACATAAAAAGAGCAGGATGAGAGCATTACACTATTCCTTGAGCTGGGCAATTCCTTTCCCAGGTGTAACATAGGTGGTTTCCAAATGATCAATGGTGGCAAAGGTGGACTAGATAGCAAGCTTGTGAAGATACTTTTACACCACATCAGGAGAATCATAATCAGATTTATGTTCTTTCTTGATATTTTCAGGGGTAGGAGTGTCCTTAAACTTGAGCCTCTAAGAGCACCAGAGAGGCATTTTATCAAGTTTGACCTTCTTCTTGACATTTTAAATAGGCTAGTGTTTTGGACCTGGTGGCTTTAGGGTTGGGAGTAGAAGATGAATTATCTACTGAAGAGTCAGTGGAAAGAAGGTTTCCTTTAGGTAATTTCAAGAGTAAATAGCCATAAAGGATTTTGAAAAGCCCCTAATGGGAAGGCCAACCTTCCTCTTTCTTACCACAGGTAAAGGTGATGGAATAATCAATGGACCAGTACAAAGTAGTAGGGATATTTAACATTCTGGAATCTCTAAAATGGTTAATGCAAGACAAATAGAAACTACATAATTGGGATTCAGGGTCATCGATTATAAGATATTGCATATTAGGCTTTAGGATTTCCTTCTAAGAAGAGGATAAATGGTGTCGATACACATATTTTTTGTGGAGCTTCCACACCATGGATGAGTTTTCAAAATGGGATAGCTCGACTTCCCAATTGTGCTTATTCCTTCTGACCACCCGACCATCGAGGGCCTGCCTAGTTAGCTTAGCAAGAATCTCTAGTGTGATTTGAAACTCAACTCCATGAATTGTGATAATACCATTGTCCCACATATTTACAAATACCATAGTAGCATCCCATTTGGTACCAGTGAACATTTTGAAAAATGGAATGAGACCTCCCTTATCCTTTAAAATGGCTTCAACGGTGGCCTCAATCTCAAAGACCTTAGGCTCAACATATTCAATTTTCCTTTCCTTCATGGTTGCAGGATAGTAAAAATTACAGAAAATGAAACATAGTAGGTAAAGTGCAACTAGTAAAAGGGATAGGAAATATGGAAAACTCACGAAGGGAGCATGCAAGAAGTGATATATATGATAATTGGAAACACTGCCCCTCAACCAGAAAATAAACCTCAAAAAGAAAAAAACCAATATTGGAATCATAGATTGGATAGGACTATGATTGAGGAGGATTTATAGCCAGCAAAGATTGTAGAAAGTTATTGGAAAGTGCACAGTGAGAGGATGTCATTGACTTATTAGATCACTCAATAAACGGGACCAAATAAATGTGGAGCTAGCACTTGAACCAAGAAAATTTGAAAAACCCAACTGAACACACCTCGGAATGAAGTAGAAGGATATCCACCTTTGGAAACTTTTTGAAAGGGTATCCAAATGATTTTTGAGGTGCACGGGCCAGTAATAATTATAGGTAGCATTTAAAAATACATTGGAATTCCAAAACAAAGCGGTTAACAAAAAACTGGCAGAGACAATTTGAAAAGGCAGTGGATCGTATGAGAACAAATACAAAAATATGATAAACATGTTATTAGAGGTAAGACACAAATATCGAGGTAACTTTGGGGAGGGAGACATGATATCCTAGAGGACATAGTTGAAAAATTGATTATTGGGATTAGCATACACATGATGCCTCACATGAAGATGAGGGTGATGATTAAAAAAATGTATAATATTTAAGCTTCATCATGATGTTGAGAATTTTGGTCCAACCTGGCAAGCACAACAACTTCAGGAGGAAGAGAATCAATTCGCATCAGCATCCCACGAGTAGAAATCCCTAAGTTTGCCAACTTGTCAGCCACCGAATTTTCTTCTCTAAAAGCATGTTGGACGATGACCTCATGTTTCTTGCTAAGGATCTATTTGATTTCCTCCATTATGCTCCTTATCTTCCATCCGACATGTTTGGAATTCTTTAGATAGTTGATGATATTCAAAGAGTCACCTTCAACAATATTTTTTCGAGAATTTACTTTATGAATTGGAGACCTCTCCATAAATATTTAGCTTTAGAAGAATGATTAGATAGTTCTCCCAATGGTTCAACAAAGAAAAAAATAGGATTAACAAAATGATCTCTACGGATGCCTCATTAACCAGCCATGCCAGGGTTCCCTTTAGTAGCTCCATCAAAATTCAGTTTGATCCATCCAAGAGGAGGAAGGTGCCATTTGACATTAATTCTTAAGGATAAGAAACTAGCAGGTCATGCATCCTCTAAGGAAATATGATAAGATTTAAGCAGGGAATTCTCAATGGAAGAACGTGGGAAAGGATCTAGGGGAGCTATCAAAATATTATCTTTGGAAAATAGGACAATTTTATTAGAAATAAAATCCACATCATTGACATTTTTTTCAAATAATGTTCTATTACGTTCAAGCCAAATTTGCCATAAGAAATGTTGAAGAAAAAACTGCCATAATCCTTTGAGAATAATATTTTTAAATAGATTGGGCCACTGAAGGAAGAAGTCATAAAAATATGGGGGATAAACCCAAGTCATATGGAATTTGATGAACAGTTTGTTAAGCATAACATTGGAAAAGGGATAAAAAAATGAAAAGGTGAGAGGTGGATTCCTAATCAGAGAGACACAAGTAGCATCTATTAGGGAGGGGAATACCATGCTTAATAATATTTTCCATGGTAAGGATGTGATATTGAATACAAATCTAGGAAAAGGAGACTACTTTGGGAATTAGATATTTGGTCCAAATCAACTTGAAATGAAGGGAGATGTCATTTATATTGAGGGATAAAAAGTAGGCTGATCTAATAGAGAATTCTCCCAAATCAGTAGGTTCCAAAATAGGAATATCAATAAAGTCCCCCAAGGAAATTTGAGTGGAAGATAACCGAGCTTCAAGGGATGAGATTTCAGCTCTTAGATCTAGAATGGCAAGCCTTTTCCAGATTCTAGATCCATTTGACTCAGATATGAAATCAGCCACCAAGGGACCAAACATATTCTTGGTAATATCAATTAGCCTTATAAGCTCAAGAAAATAAAGGAGAGGTCGGTCACCAAGCCACATGTCTTCCCAAAAATTGATAGATTTGCCATTGCTAATTTGCCATCTTAGTCCTTTTTTGATGATTGATCTAGCCAAGCAAATTTATTTCCAAAAGGAAGAACCTAAGGAAGGAATATCACCAAAAAGGAACTCATAAAATTGGAGATATTTTCTTCTGATAATTTTTACCCAATAAACATTGTCATTTGATATAATACGCCAAGTTTGCTTAGCCAAAAGAGCTAAATTGAGAAGATGGATTCTTATTAGTCCTAAACCTCCCTACTCCTTGGGTTTGTAGACATTATCCCATGCAACTAAATGAAATCTATTTTTATTCTTAGATCTTGTCCAAAGAAAGTGCTTATGAATCTGTTCCATTCTTTGGTAGACTTTTGCAGGAGCTTTGAACAGGGAGAGAAAGTAGACATGAATCCTTTGGAGGCAAGCCATAGTGAGAGTAATTTTTCCAACTTGAGAAAGAATGTTTCGTATCCATGTAGAAATATTTTTTTGGAGTCTTTCAATGATGTTGTCCCATAGATTTTCTTTAGCATTCCCCACAAAAAGAGGTAATCCTAAATAGGTTGAAGGCAAAGAAGATATGGAACATCCAAGGATGTTAGCAATTAAAACTTGTCTTCTCAAAGGAGTATTGAGGAAATATATTTTACTCTTTTGAAAATTAATCCTTTGGCCAACTACTTCTTCGTACAAAAGAAGAATGTGTTTAATAATTTTGGCTTCATTAACAGAAGCAAAAGTAGATAAAAGAGTATCATCAAAAAATTATTGATGGGTGATAGGATTGCATTGAGAAGTTACATGTAATCTTGAAATTAGACCTGCTTGTCTTGTAGCTAATATTTATTTGCCAAGAGCTTCAACCACAATGATGAAGAGGAGTGGCGATAAAGGGTCATCTTGTATTAATCCTCTACTGCTTTGAAAAAATCCTACTAGAGATTAGTTGATTAGGACAAAAAACCAGACAAAATAAATGCATCCTTTAATTAAATAAATCTAGTCAAGATGGAAAATGAACTTATTTAGGACCGCAAGAAGGAAATCCCAATTAATTCTGTCATAGGCTTTGTTCATGTCAAGTTTGAGAAGAAAAGTAGTTTTTTTGTTATGTGAGATAGAGTGAATTACTTCATGAACTGAGATGATTCCATCCAAGATGGATCTACCTCTGACTTAACTTCCTTGATACTTATTTATAATGAGAGGCATGACATCTCTCAAATGGATGGCTATATATTTTGTCAAAATTTTGTAGATAACATTACAAAGGCCGATCGATCGAAAATCATTAAAATTGTTGGCATTTTAATTTTTTGGTATAAGCACAATAAAGGTGGAGTTGAAATCCCTAGGAATAACTTTGGAAACTTGAAATTCCTTAATAGCAACACAAAATTTTGGCCCTAATAGATTCCAAAAATCTTGAAAGAATTTGGGAGGAAAACCATCAACTCCGGGAGCTTTATCAGGTTTCTTTGAGAAAAGAGCTAGTCTAATTTCTTCATCATAAAGAGCAGTAGTGAGTTTGTTGTTGATTTCTTCAGAAATAAGATGAGGAATGAATTGGAGAAATAAATCCTTGGTGCTTTAGAATTTGTCCTATGTTCTTCTTCAAGCAGATGCATGAAATGAACCACCCCTTCAGATATTATTTCCTTAATATTAGCAGTGATTCTTCCATCCTGGCATCAAATTTCTTTAATTATGTTATTAATTATCTATCTCATAGTAGAAACATGAAAATATCTAGTATTAGAATCTCCTTTTTTAAGCCAAATATCGCAAGAATTTTTTCTCCAAAATATTTCTTCACATTGTAGGATATTGTGATATTGGGATAACAAATTTATTTCTTCACCTCTCAACTCAATAGAATAACCTTGTCATTGAATTTCCTTTTTGATTGAGGTCAACCTGTTCTTAACATCTTCTTTGTTTTGGAAAAGATTCCCTAAAATGTCTCTATTCTATATTTTGAAATTTTCTTTGATTACTTTGAGCATCTATGCCAATTTAAAGGAAGGACACCTTTGGATATCTATTTGCCACCACTGGAAAATCCTTTCTCTAAAATTAGGATGTAACATCCACATGGCTTCAAATCTGAAAGGTGTTTTATAAATTTTTGGATTATTAGAGTCTAAAATAATGGGGCTATGATCAGATCCAATATTAAGAAGGGATTGAAGGTTGGCATAACCCCATATTGCTAAAGCTTCCTGAGAAAATAACACTCTATCAAGTTTGACTTGAATAAGTTGAGAAACACATCTTCTATTTGACTAGGTAAATTGATTTCCTTTCAAATTTACATCCATCAGATTATTTTTTGTTATAAAATCCTGGAAAGCCTCCATGCTTTTAGTGAAAGAACCAACCCCTCCTTTTTTGTCAGAGGGAAATAAGGAAGTATTAAAGTTGCTAGCAAGGATCCATGGAAGTTTAGGAAAAGCACTTCTAATAGAAGATAGAATATCCCACACCCTAGACCTCCCAGTTATAGAATTTGGAGCATATATGTTGGTGAGGACCCAAGGAGAATTGTTGTCTTTATCAAAAAGAGGATGTTGGCCATTTCATCATTGGAGTGAATGAGTTTTCCTTCTAGAACGTTCGGATTCCATAAACGAATAAGGCCTCCTGAGGCTCCTTTTGCATTGCAAAAAGTAAACTCACCATTTTTCCAAATGCTACTACAAACCATCATAACATAGGGATCACTAACTTCGGTTTCTTGGAGAAAAAAAATGGTGGGTCTTATTTCATTCCTTAATAATTTAGCCAACCTTTGTTTAGCTAATCTATTAAGGCCTCTCATGTTCCATGAGAGGATATTCAATTTGAATATTTTGAGATTCACTTGCCTCTCTTTCCTTGTGGTTGGGGAGGTTTGGTTTATTTTGAGTCTTCCTTAGAAATATTAATGCCTGAGGAGAATAGATTTTTTTGGATCCCATTAGCAATGTCTTCATTCACATCCTATTTCCATTGGTCCGAATTAGAGGGCCTTCCTCTCTTCTTCTCTGCTCCACAATCAAAGGGATATTTCTTGTGATTTTTGGTATTTTTAGACTGAAATTGTGAGCTAGGATTTTTTGAACCACGGGGTTGGAGGGTTCAAAAAATGAAGGATGAAGGGAAACATCATCAACAAGATCTTTATCAACAATATGAACTAGAGACGAATGACTAGCATTCTAAATAGGGGAAGCTATGATATTTTCAGAGGTGGGAGGTGGGTTAGGAGAAGTTTCCTGAGGGACCACTATTGGATCCGAGGAGGGGTTTGACTCATGATTAAGACTATTTAGATCATGAAAATCAACTTTAGAATCTAAATTAGCCAAAGCTTGAAATTTAGTTGGAAGCACAAAAAGAATCACCTCCTTATGATTGGTAGAAGATGAAACATTTTTGCCTTTGTCATTTAGAGAATTGGTAATTTCTTCATGAGACTTCTGATTCTTTATAGGTCTGAAAGTGAGTCCTTTTGAAGGAGGAAATATTCTTTTGTCCTTCTTGAAAGGCGTTAGATTATCCATTCCTTTACCAGTGTTTTGATTGCCTTGACTTGGTACAATATTTTTTGTCTGTATTTTGAAGGAAGGACATTGTGCTTTGAGATGTCCCTGAGTCTGGAATTCAATACAGAATAGGGGCTTACTATCATATTCAATAGCTTGCTTACGATAGAAAAATTTGTACTCCATCTCAAAAAAAGTAGGAAGAGTTGAGTCTAAATTATCATTCACACAAAATCAAGCAACATGCATTCTTTTCATGGTTAGTGTAACTCTATCAATGAGCACAAGATCCCCAATATTTGAAGCAATGGACCTGAGGACCGGTTCAAACAAAAGGTGCAAAGGAATATTGGGAATTCTAACCCAAATAGGAGCATAATTGATGCTTTGCTTTTTAGTATCAAAATCAAGGGTTCATTTCATGAGGAATACACTCTTGGACCCAATAAACCAAGGTCTACTAGATAGTATCTGATTTGTATCTTCTTGAGAATTGAGGTGGATGCCAAAAAAGGTATTAGAGAGTCCAAAAATCTCCAGGGAACCTCTAACTTTCCATATAGACAAGGCCCATCACCTGATAGTATCTAAATTAGGATTTCCACCCACAACTTTACCAACAAGAGAAAAGGATTCCTGAGATAAATAAAATGATGCTAAGCTCAAAGGAACCTTGAATTTATTACTAGAAACTTCAAAAGAGGGAAAATAAGGATCAACAAATGAAGAGGACTTAACAAAAATATTAGCAAAAGAAGTTTTGGGGCAATAGGATCCAACGAAGAAGGAACACTAGGTTGGTGATTGGAAATAGGAATATCATCATCCCAAATAGATATTACCTTGCCAGGTAGAGAGGAAGATGGGCCACCTTTAGAACTGGACTCTAGAGGAATTCCATCCAGACTAGGTGGAAGAGAGGAAGGGACCACCTTACTACCAAGGCCAATATGAGAAAAATCATCCTTGACCACACCTTTAGGAGTAACTATGCCATAAGGAATAAGAACTTCCTTGGAACTATCCTCCCACCCTCCAAAATTTTGAAAAATATCCTTCCCACCTTCAAAATTTTGAAAAATAGAGGACCCACCAAAACAGTTGTAGTGGTTAGCCACTTCGCCTTTCACCTTGTCTTTGAATCTTGCCTCTACTCATCCCATATCATCCACTCTTGGTGATTATCATTCATGGGAACTCTTGGTGATTATCATTCATGGGAACATCGTGTTATCCAACTCAATGTGTGGCTCACAACACCCGCTCCATTTATTGCTCCTAAATCGGTCCACCTCCCTTCATTATCACAACCATCATCATCCTCTTCATCACATACAATCCAAAAGAACCAAGGGAATGTTCCACAATATGCACACCAAGGAACACCCCGTATTTCAATTTTGATGACCAATCCTAGTCCAGTAGACTACATTGTACATAAAATGCATATATATCCCCCCTACTATCCAAACTATTAAATATTTTGGTCATCCTTGCAATACCCCGCTAATTATAGGCATAGTCGTCTCCATTGGTCCTCCAAAAAATCAAATAAATTTTTTTTTATGTGGGAATTAACACTATATCAAAAAAGCATACACCCAAAGAGTCTAAAGCTCAATTTTGTGAAAATATCAATTATCTATCCAACCCTTCCTTTACCATATGATATTTATGATGCTTCAACTAGCATGTGTTTTGCCTAGAGTGATACGAATAGGGACCTAGAACCCTTATTAACCCCCCATATCAACAACCATGAAATAGATCCAATATTGGCTTCCCTTGCACACACGTAGATCTCCTCACATAATAAATTAATGGCCTCACTCTTGATCCTCAAATAGATGACCTTGATGAGCACTTCAAACTAGAATACGATGCTCTCAAAAAGAGTTCTTCTCCACACTCTATGTTGTATATTCCTTACTTATTTTTTCGTGCATCCTCAAATGACATCCCTTTATTTGATACCTCATATGACAAGCTTCTTATTGCAATTGGTAGTCTTCCAATATTTGATGATATCATGATCGATGTAGATACTTTAGATGATACATCTTCTCATGCCAATACACTCAACCACACCTCATCGACATATTCAACTAGTTCTTTCAAATTCCTTCATCATCATATTATAAATATGATATCCATGGACATCTTTGCTTAAATTCACTATGCATTGCATCCTGATCATATCTTAAACATCGATCCTACCTAGATTTATTTTGATAACCTATATCTCAATCCTTCCTCATCCAAATTCCTCCCATTCCAACACTTGCTCCATCACTCCAATGCTCCCCTTTCTTATCCATCTAGATTTTTTCATCAAAAAAAAGTTTCCCACAATGATAAGATCCATGTTGATAATACAAAAAATGATATGCACCTCATTCCAATCCCTATGCAACTCAAATATAGCTCCCACATGCTTATGGAGGACACCCTCAACATTGATATCAATGATGATCCTGATGAACCTTGCATCATCAAACTCAAAAAAAATTATCTCTCAAAGAACACATGAGCTTGACTATACTCATCACACAATATAATAAGGTCTTCACTTGATCCTATACCAACATGCCTAGCCTTGACCCCTCACTCGTGGTCCATAGACTCACACTTGACAACAACACAATACTAGTTAAACAAAAGCTTATAAAAGTGCATCCCACTATTGCTTTAATGGGTAAATATGAGTTACAAAAATTCCTCAATATCTTCATTCAAACAATTGATTATCCTAAGTGGGTATCCAATATGGTACCTATTGGAAATCCCAGGAGGGTAATCTATGTTTGCACTAACTTTCATGATCTAAATAAGGCATGCCCCAAGGACAACTTTACCTTGCCAAACATCAACACACTAGTCTATTCCATCATAGGTCATGAAATGTTATCCCTTATGGATGGATTTTTAGGTTACAACCAAATTCGGGTTAACCCTAATGATCAACATAAAACATCCTTCACCACTCCTTGGAGGAATTTATGTTATAAGGTCATGTTATTTGGCCTTAAAAACATATTCACTACTTATAAATGTGCCATGACCTATATTTTCCATGATTACATACATAATATTATGGAAGACTACATGGATGACCTATTGGAAAAATCCAAAGAGTACCATCAACACATTGATGTTTTGTGCTAAGTTTTTGACTGAATCCTCGAGCACAATGTAAGGATAAATCCCAAAAAGTGTGTCTTTTGTGTGATCATAGGAAAACTTCTAGGCTTCATTATCTCTTAACAAGTTATTGAAGTGGACCCCAAAAAGGTCAAGGCTATCATAGAAATGCCACCTCCTACAAACCTCAAACAACTACATAGCTTGCAAGGGAAGGTTCAAGTTATTCATTACTTTATAAATCCAACTACCGAACAAATGCAAGTTGTTTAATAATCTATTACAAAAAGAGGTTGCATTTGAATGGGACCACAAATCTTAAACTTCCTTCAATGTAATCACAACATACCTCACTTCTCTTCCAATTTTATCCTTGCCATGATCAGGATTCCCTTTCCACTTGTACATATCATCCACCAATTTCATTTTAGGTACCATATTGGATCAAAAGAATGAAGCCAGTTGAGAGCAGGATATATACTATATCACTAGAACCTTAGTTAGCTATGAAACATGCTATGAATATATGCAAAAGTTATACCTAGTGGTAGTTTTTACAACTAAGAAACTTTGCCATTACATGCTATACCATACCACCTATGTCATTGCTCAGGAAAACCTCTTACAATTAATGATGAGCAAGTCCTACCGAAACAACAAAATCACCAAATGGATCATGCTACTAATTAAAATTGACCTAGAATTCATCAATCAAAAATCCAATAAAAGGTAGGCCATCATAGACCAGCTCATTGAAACTCCCCTCAAAGATGATAAACTAATTCTTATCGAGCTTCCTAATGATTCAATATTCAATATTACCAAAATTGAACAATACATTGAACCTGAGACCAACATTGAGCTAACACTTTTATTTGATGGTTCTAAATGTAAATAAGGGGGAGGTGTTGGAATAGTCTTCTTCACATCGTAAAGGTTCCCCCCCACGCACAAATAACAATGTCAAATGCAAAGAACTTATCTTTGGCCTCAAAAATTCCCTTGCAATACGCATTGTGTGACTACAAATATTTGGTGATTCCCTTCTATTTGTCAACCAAGGTAATCTATCAATGTTGATGCCCAATTATCAAACAATACAAATAATTCATAGAACAATTATTATCTCAATTCAAGTGGTATGACATAGAATATTCTCCACAGTCAATAAACTGGTTAGCTGACACTAAGGCATCTCTTGAATATCTCATTTCATAAAATCCACATGATAAGATAACCCACATCTATGTACAAACCATCCATAAGTCTTCTATTTTTTGAAGATATCCTCTGACAATGTGGATGTCAATTTTGTCCAAGCAAAGCCTCATGAACCTTGGTTTTCTCAAATCAAGGAATACATAAAGTTGGGTATCCTTCCCATATATTTACCTAATACTCGCAAATGCACCTTCAAACAAAAATATACTAGATATACCCTACTAGAAGACATACTCTACAAATATAGCTATGATAGAATTCTCCTTTGTTTCTTAGAGCCACATGTGGCCAATCATGTCATCTTTGTAGACCATGATGATACATGTGGTGGTCAATTTACTGGAGTGGCCATCACTAAGTGCATTTTATGCATGGCTTATTATTGGCCCACCATGGAACATGATTTTTATGCCTATGTCAAGAAGTGCATAAAATGCCAACACCATGCCAACCTAACCCACTTACCATCTCAAGCATTACAACCCATTCAATCAATGCGACTATTTTCCCAATGGGACCTAGATCTTATAGGAAAAATCACTCTCACTTCACCAGGCATACACAAATTCATTATCATCACCAAAGAATACTTCACAAAGTGGGTTGAGGCCATCCCTCTTATTCAAACAATAGAACCTAAAATTGTTGAGTTCATCACACAACACCTCATATGTCATTTTGGCATTCCCTCATGAATCATTTTAGACAATGGCACACCTTTCAAAAACATGTATGTTCATGCACTATGTGAAAAACATAACATCCAACATCATTTCTTAGCTTCTTATTACCCTTAAGGCAATGGCCAGGCTAAAGCAACTAACAAAACCATTTGTTCCATCCTTCACAAAATAATCATTGAATTTCATCATGATTGGTACAACTAAATTCTTGTTAGCACTTTGGACATACAAACCAAGTATTAAAACACTTGATGAAGAAACTCCATTTTCACTCATCTACAATACTGAGGCCATTATGCACCTATAGTTGGAAATCCCCTCATTGAGAATATCACTACAAGAATTCATCGATGATGACACTGCTCGCCAAGCTCATTTAGACCAACTCACACTTCTTAATGAACATCAGATAAATGCTATTGAACATCTTTGCTTTTACCAAGATTATGTCAAGCATGCATACAATAACAAAGTTCATCAATGCAACTTTTAAATCGAAGACCTTGTGCTAAAGGAAAACCAATAGAACTTGAATCAACCATACCACTTGCATGATAAATTTTTCCTAATCTAGTTGGGCCTGTACATTATCAAACACAAATATGGTTTAGGAGCTTACTAACTCACCAATATATATGGAATAGAGGAACCCAAACCCCTCAACATCATCCATCTCCATGCATTCTATGCCTGATACCAACACCCAAGGCTCTCACATTCTCACACATTCAATCTCTAAAACAAAAACAAAAATACAAAATCAATAACAATAATAATAAAAACAAAATTAACAAAAACACATTCAACAACGGTGCTCCAGTTTATTCCTTCACTTTCAATTTCTTTATTCAACCACTTAACATAACTCAAAAACTCAAAAATTCAATTTATATTTTCTTCTAACATTTGGTGTTTCTCTTTTTCTTTCTCCATCCCCTCTATCTCATTCTAGTCCATGTTGTATGGTCACACACGAGTGGATACATAACTTGGATTGATTCTATATTTCCCCTTTCTCTTATCATTCCTCCCTTATTTCTTAAAAACTCCTCACTTTTCCACTCTTTTTTTTCTTATTATTTGGTTACCTACCAATGTTGTATGGCCACGCATCAACAATTACATACCTTTGGTTGGTTCCTTTATCCTCATTCTTTCATGATTTATCCCTTATTTATTTTTCATCCTTATTCTTCTTTTATTCTACTTTTCTTATTCATTCATGTTGATATCACTAAACATTAGCATTCAATTAATTCATTACATTCATACGTGGATCAAACAAATTCTCCTAATGTGCTACCTATGTTAAACTTTTAGATGCATGCATGTGCGTTAACCTATCACATTTGTTTTACTTACTTAACGACATGTTGGTCATATACATTCATTCATATTCATATGTATTATGTCATGTCCACTAATTATACCCTATATTAGTACTCTTTGTCATGTTGTCATGTCAAATTGCTTGTACATATGCACCCATAAATCTGCATATACTACACGAGGAGCTAAACATCCACTTGTTAGTGCAACTATAGTGATGTCCAATCCTATCCTTAAATGGCTTGTTCAATAGAAATATTTTCTATTTTCAACCATTTTTAGTTGATCCAATCAACCTTTATTGAATGTCATCAAGTTCTAAAGCACTTCAAGCCTTTTCTTGACTTACTTGACTTCTTTCATAAGTAAATAACATATCAAACATTAAGAAAAAATTTTACACATAGGGAGGACAACACGTTGAGTAGCCTTTCCATAAAGTGAATGATTTCCCCTACTCATACTATCATTGATATGATCCAAGCCTACGGATATAGCCAAGGACAAGCTACAAAAAAAAGAGAGTACTAAGGCCTCAAACAAGAAAAGAACAAAAAGAGCACTACCAAAAAACTTGAATCATTATCATCCTAATGTATGTTAGAAATATCCATTGGGGCTATAGATGCATGCCTAGAAGTAGAGAAATATCGACATATTATGGAGATAACCTCCATTGAGGCTATAGATGCATGTCTAGTAGTGGAGTATACCTTATGAGTGGTGGCATGTCTATCACATTAGCGACCTTATTTTGTACAGACTATTGTGCACTTGTGAATGAGCTAGATTATGTTGGCTATTTTTACAATTGGTTAGTCCAACCTCACTCAAAATTGATAAATAAACATTGCTTCATACACATTGATCCACAATAGGTTTAATATTAGTTAGGATAGTCAATAATTTTGTAGGATATTAACTAGCAAATAGAAAAGTTTGTTTGCTCAAACTATGATGTTTGACTTTCTAGAAATTCTTTTGGCATATCAAATAACTTGGAAGAAGGAATAGACATCATCATAGCTAATTCCTCTAAACATCAGTTTTCTCCTCACATCCTTTGCACACTACGTAATCAATAATCCATTAGAATCAATATGCATACACATCTAGTGCCAACTCATACTATCGCTTGCATCAACTACCTACGTCTCTTGTTAGTTTTTGCATTCATCATACACATTGCATGTTTATTTATCTCATGTTAGGTTAATATGTTGGTGTGAATATTAAGTGTGTTATTGATTACTTTAAACCACTTAAGATAGTTTCATTTAAAACACACATCTAAAATTGTGACAACATAAGCACAAATCAAGTGTACATACAATACACTTTTCAAATACACATATTTGTATTCCTAAACATTGATAAATAACAATGATATGCTACATATCATATACCATATATCAAACTATACACATCAATCCATGATCAAATGTATCAAATCTCTACAAACATACATCACACACAATAACTACACATCAAATCATCAAAGCAACATCATAAACACCAATCACATATATCATATATCTAAATAAAATGTACATAATCAAAATTATCCATAAGCTACATCATATATTTCGTATTGTACATCATCACATATATTTCATACATAACTCTCACAAAATATAAAATGTTGGTACATTTTACACAACAAAAATAACAATCAACCCTATTGCACTCAGGAATATCCCTATACTTGTGATGTTGTAGCCTCCACCACTTGAGGTGCTACTAGAAAAATTGACTTTATGCTCCTTCATCTCCATCATGAGTGTAAATGAGATAAATACCCTAAGTATGATAGAATCGATAAACTTCACCTCACCATATCTACCTCAAACATTGACACTATATTCCTCTCTAAAAAATAGAGCATCTCAAAGTCATCCCTCACTCATTGAATGATACCAATATTAGCCTATAAACTGGTCACATTCCTTTATACACATAGTTGCCTCACTTCATTTAATATTTTGTCTCTCTCAACCTGCATTGCATCCTATGCTCGCTCTAACTCCTCAGTCTTGGCACCTTGTACCCTCAACTATCCCACCTCCTCTTAAAGCCTAGTTATCTCTACTTACATGGCATCTCACTCATATTGCAAGCTCTGCACCTCTGATGTGGCCCTCTCTAGTGTCGCTACCACTACATCCCTCTCCACATGCACCCTATCCTATAAAACCATCATTGTAGATAACCACCCCTCAAGATAACCTCTCGCTATGATAGTTGCATCTAGCTCCTCCTATAATGTTTACCTATTTGTAAGATCTACATCTCTACTACTATATCCAATTGCTCCATGGTCCAAGCAACCTCTCTATAAACCATCCATACCTATACCTATCACACCTTACCTCTCATCATATCAACGTCATCCATAATATCCAACATATCTCATAACTGAATCGTGTCATCAATATTTGATCCTCAAAAATCTAGTATTGACAACTCCTCTCCTAGAACCTCTACTACCTCCTCCACCATTTCCCTAGATGGGCCTACTCCATTGTCCATCCATCATCACACACATTGCCTATGTGATAACGTTTCCTCCTCCTCCCCCTCTCCCTCCCCATAACTATCAACATTTATATCAATCTCTGGACTACCTCCTCCTATACCTAGGCCACAAGTTTCTACCTTGGTATCACCTGAAATCTATTCTATTCCACCAGTTGTTGCTTCCCTTACATCACTCATGCCATAAACCACTCCTACTCTAGGCTTCCACCCATGGGTCACCCACCACATGTCATACTATGGCATGGTACCTATGTCATCTACATATAATATGATCCTCATCCAATCCAATATCCAAGAGGTACACTTCTAATCACATCCCACGATCTCCTCTAACCCTCCAAATTACCACTAGTGGATCTCCTCTAACCCTCTAACCTTCCATAAACCAAACTGGTGTAACACCCATGAAAATAAAAAAACTTAATCTGGGTCAAATAGCAACCAACAACCCATATACCTTGCTTGAATTGAACTAACTCTACTACATCCTCTTCCCACACAGATCCTCCTCTCCATGGATTCCAAGTGATGTCTTGGGGAACCAAGAAGCCAAACCCACCATGGTAATATAACTTATTACGCTTATATGATATCTTCACCCACTCCTCCATATCCATATACCATCTCAAGGCATGCAAAACCTCCTCCCCCATATGGCTATGTGCCTAATATGATAATCTCATTGGCCTCATCATGACTATATGCTCCCATTCCCACAATTGAATGAATAATCTATAGCTCAACCTTCATCGCCACATCATCCTCATACCATGAAAATCCATGAAGGTTGGTGATAATAGTGTTGGCACCCATGCAAATTATACATCCCTCTCCACCTTATTACATACAATACCAAGCATATTCTAGGGAAACTTCACCCCTAAAGTGTTTGACATCACATAACTCATAATCAAAACCATCACTAGAGTGTGTCTAATTGACAATGATTAGATATTTTGATAATCCTCATATAAGATACCTCCATCATACTCTACTGCTCGCAAACCATTTGTTATTTTACCCCATGCAATTCTAACTAGCGTATCACTTCTTTATAGTTTCATTTCACTAAAAGTCAAACCCTAGGATTCATTTTAGTACTAAAATTCAAACACATGGGTAAAAAGTAAACCTACCTTCATTGAAAATCCTCCAACTCTAGCACTCACTGCACCCTCAACCATCTCATCACTTTGCCTTCTTGATTTTATAGTGCATTGCTTCACAAATTCACCCTCACAAATCTCCTCTTCTTAATTTCCCTTCTTTACACAGTGTAAATGAGGAGTGCATCATACAAAAAAACCTTTATAGGTGCACTTCAAGGATTCATATGGATAGGTACAAATCTATTGTTTCACAAACCTATGTACAAACTAAAAATTTATTTTTAAATATTGCCAGACACCACCAAATTTTGATCTTTATTGATTCTCATGTCATTTTCACACCTTTCAACCAATAATCATTTTATGAAGCATTATATCACTAGTTTTTGCTTCTTCACTCATCAACTCATCACTTGAGGGGGTAGACATCACATACAAAATTTACCTTGCATACGATCAATATTCAAACACTCAATCTTGGAAATTATGTTTGTCTAAGAACCTTTACCTAAAACAATCATAAGACCTCTTTTGTTGGGGTAAACAAAGCAAAATCTCAACTAAAATTTGATACACTCCATGCTAATATCTATATGGTTACTTACAAATTACCTTAATCAAGGTTTGAAAGTTAAGTCCACTTATAATTTAAGCCTCACAAGGACACCTACCCTTGGTAGATCAACTTATCATATTAAATCAAGCTCAACAATTCATAAAGGGAAATGTTTCAAGGACACTTATCCCTTCCATAATTAGGGCATCTTACATTGATCATGACTCAAGTAAATCTTACATCTATTTTCTCAACAGTCATTGCGACACAACAAAGGCTATAATCAATAACAAATCATTAGTTCATAACTCTCACAATCAACCACCAACTTGGTGTCATACGTTAATGTAGATACCTAAAAATATTACATTATCTCTCATCCCATCATAACAATAGATTAATTTGCAAAACCCCTTTAATTTTACATTATTTTCCTAAAAATACTATTCATCACCCTAAGCTCCCTTGGCCACTTAATCCCTTTCCTATGCTTAGTCCTTGGTCACCACACAACCATATCTCTAGCCTAATCTAGGGACACCTCATCCTAGTCTACCCTTTGACTAGTCTAGCTTCCACCTAAGCCTAGCTCACCCTAGCCTAACCTTGGTCAAACTCCACATCATAGTCAACCTTAAACCCATGGTCAAACTTAACCCATGGTCAACCTCACTCTAGTCTAGCTTCCACCAAATCCTAGCCTCCACCTCACCTTGGTCAACCTTTAACCCATGGTTATCCTAACTATATCAAATATTGACCCTTGCTCCACACATGTTCCTATGCACATTCAATCCCATAAATGACAAATGAAGACTTTTTGTATTGAGGTAGGATTATGCATAGTGGCTATTTATCACCAAATTGGCTAGAATTAGGATTTTTAAAATTTGGAATTAGCTAATATTTGGGACCCTTAACCAAGATCCATTAGACAAACATTTTTGGGTGCAAATGTTTTGGGGTCGATTCACCCCAATTTTATAATAATTTGACCATTTTAAGTTTAAATTTCCAACATTACCCCTAATAATAATGAACCTTCTACATGCATTTGGATACTATTCACCTGGATTTCAAAAATGATTCACCAAATTTTTATAAATACATTTTGGGACTGACCCATTATGCAGAATTCTATATTGAGGTATTCAAGGCATTGAAAGCAGGGATGAGTCATCCTCCACCATGCCATAATAGGAAGAATACTTACATGCCTCACCCATACCCATTTATTGCATATGGATGGGTGTCCTTCTCTCACCCAAATCCATTTATGAGCCATGGCATATTATGCCATCTCAAGGGACACCTCATAGGACACCTCAACCCTCCTAACCTTGGTAAATTCTATAAATATGATGTTATTTCCTCTATTCTTATCAATCACTCACTCACATACTCAGACTCTGCTAAAATACCTCTAGACTATCAAGTTCACTCAACCATCACTCACCATCAATCACCATGGCCTCCATGTGTGCTTGTCAACATCCTCTTTTGCATTGTAAATTACTCTCAATTGTAGGTTTAGAAGATGAGCCACATGAGAAGGAGCTCCAAAAATAATAGAAGAACCTCTACAACACAAATCTTTGTTTGGATACCACAAAAGATTTGTATGGAAAAGTATGAATCAAATATTTATACCCAAGGGTATGAACCCCTCCAAGGGTAGATTTTAGTTCCAAAACCCTGCAACATATCACTAAGCTAGGTAAGTATCAATGTTTTACTATTTTCAATCATTTTCTAGCATTGTGATTATGCATTAGACTAGATTTTTGAGTCTTTTTATCCATCATCACAAGGGGTTAGATTGAGATAGCCCCCCAAACATTTCTAATCATTTTTGTAGGGTTGTGCAGGTTTAGAGGACCTTTACAACTAGCAATGACCCACATGTAGTAAGCCCACTCCCCTTGAGGTGTCCATGGAAGGCTCTTGTTGTTGTTTACCAGTTCACTGGCTAAAATCCTTCCACATTGGAAGCCCATCATTTTATCCCATGGGGTAAGCTTATAAAAGGTGACACATCTTGTAACCACTTTTTACTACTTAATGCAAAACCACAACTTTTAATGTGCACAATCCTCTTATGTCTTACGCCACATTGTTGGATGACTTCTTATATTTTGAGGACATGGTAGTATATTCAGTTTCTCATCATCATTGTCCCTTTTCCTATTGAGATCATTATTTAACAAAATATCCTATGTCCAAATGGACTCAAATCCTTCTTCAATATGAAAATACCATATTACCATAGAAACATCATCAAAATCTCCCACATTATCAAGACTTGATATCTATGTGGATGAATCTATAAATCCTCACTTACTCTTATGAAAAGGGATATCTTGACTAAGAATATGTAGTGTAGGTAGTGTATAATTTTCTCATGAAATATCAAAATTAAGAGTTAGACACTTTTCCCAAGGATAAAAATGCAGTTGGTTATAAATGGTTTTACAAGACTAAGTTTATTGTATATGGGTGACAAGAGTGAATTCCTTGATAGGTATAATATATATAGCCACACATAATTTTTTCATGGTCCTTTATTATTGGCTTATAGGCCTAAGAAGTTCTCATATGGAATTAAATAGGTACATTATGCAAAGTATGAGAGGATCCAATCATTCTTTTCTATTAGTAGTTTTTATTAATGTAGTGCATAACATGATGTGTTCATTAAAAATCATGTTAATCAAATTATTATCATTACGATATATGTTGATGAGATCCTTATTAGTGAGAGATTAACATCCATTATTTAGCACATAAACCTAGGGCATTAAGATACTTTTACGAGGGGAAATTTAGGTCACCTCCATTACTTCTTAGGAATTTTGGTTGAGTAGATATGGTTAGGGATCAATTTATAATAACCCAAGTATGTCTTAAATCTTTTGTAGTATTTTAGGATGGAGGGGTGTAATCTAGGTTGTAATCCATTTGTATATAGTTTGAATATTGAGGCTAATTCTTCCACTCCATTAATTAACACTGCCTTTTTATGGATCCCTTCTTGGAGGTCTCTAATACCTCACTCACACTCAATTAGACATTATATTTTCCATTAGTTATTATTCCAAGTACACACAGGAACCACATTAGATTATCTAATGGTTAAATTTGTACTACTTAATAAAAAAATATCACATGGGCATTTAGTATTATTTTAGTACTCTTTTGTTATAGGGATAATCTTGCTCAATTTATGTCTATAATTGGTTTAATGTATTCTCTAGGATTTGTACTTGCCTTATGCTACTACCAATGATAATCTATAATATATTAGTCTTTTATGGAAGTTTAATGTTATGATATGAATGAAACCACCATCTATATTCGGTGTATGCTATTGATTCTAGAGCATTTAGGGATTCCTAAAAATATCCTTGTCATACCTTTATGATAGTTAGAGGAAAATAAAGACTAATTAGTATCCAATGTTACATCAACAAACTAAGAAAATTAACTTTTTAAAGCACTATTATTTTTAAATTTTACATGTAGGGGATGGTTGAACACATTGTTTGAAAATTGAAATCAGATCGAAATCAGCATGGAAAAATAATCAAGAATTGAGAAAAAAAAGGGAAAAATCTACAAGTTCTCATTGAAAATTTTGAAGAAAATGCAAATTTTCATTGAAAACAAATTTATGCATATCACAATTGATTTGGAGAAAAATTGACAAAAATAAGCTTGAATTAGGATTTGTTTTGCATATTTTCTCAACTATGGTTGAACATATTATTATTGGAGAAAATAGCAAATGTCTTGGCCAAAATTATTCTTGAGTAATATTTATTTGGTTGCAAGATAATCCTCATGTAGAAGGGAATATTTTAAAAAGGATAAATCATGAGGATATTTCTTCATGTATCCTATTCAATATATGCAAGGATTTTGAAATAAGTATTAATTTTTAACTTGAGGCTATGATAAAAAATTATTGTAGTCAATGTAGTTATCCTATTAGATCATGTGCAGCTTGCAAATAGATAATTTTATATCATTATATTATTATCCAATGGTCCCTCATTATATTTAAGATTGAGTAAATTGTATTGTGGTGTAGGTACTTATACCTTCACTTGTCTAACCATTTCCTCATAAGGTTCAAAATTTCTTTTGTCTTTTAGTGAGAATATCAGTAATTTTAAGGATACTTTTTATATCTATGTTCCTATTATATAAACTATATGCTTTGATTTACTCAGTAATATGTTTGAATATATTTATTCCTAAATGTTTTATAAACTCTTGTGATGTTAGGGCATTAGAGAGAGTATTATGTGGGATCATAGATGCATTTTTTATTATTTTTAAGTTGGTTATATAAATTGAAACAAGACACACTTGTATCACATCATTTGAATAATATGATATTATAATAAATGAAGATTAGTGGGATATCCTTTCACATGAATTTTCATCATCATATAAGCATTTGAGCTTATATCAAACTCATATAAGTCAAATGAATCTTAATATCCTTTGATAATGCCTTAGATGAAAATGTTAAAGGTTATAATTAAGATAGATCTCATAGAGAAAATGATGGTAGGATTCAATCTATAATATGGTTACACTTAACCCTAGGCCTATTGCAACTCAATCATAGGTCCATATGATGAGTAGTCGTTATACCATCATTAAATCTCAAAGATCTTATCAATCCGGGGTGGTGTCCAAGGCTATTTACGATAGAAAGTTCAAACAGAGTTGCATTTCAGCTCATTTGGGAGCAGCAGGTCTTTATTGGTAGGATTGATTGTGTGGGGGATTTGTGTCACTTCTATCCCTAAATTGCATAAATTTAACTTTAATCTATTTGCAAGAATGAAAAACTAATTGTTGTCTGCAGAAATAAAGTCCTAATTACAATTGCTAAATTGAGACTTAATTGATTTGCAGAAGGAAAATCCTAATTACAGTTGCTAAATGAGAAACCTATTTACTTTTGCAATGATGAGATAAAACAAGTAATCAACTTCTGTCAATACTCTAAAACGAAGGTCGTCAATCTTCGTACAAGTGTTTGACAGCAAAAACAAGAATGCAGGAAATTATAGAAAACTTGTAAATTGCTGGAAATGTAAATTGCAGGGAATTGGAAAATTACTGAAAAATAAAGAAACTGATTATATCTATTGCTGATTACATCACAAATGTAAAATAGATGGATAAAAACTAAAATAGAAATCAAATACCACAAAATGCTGAAGTTGACAAGTTCCACTACTTATTCTGTCATGAGCAAAATCAGGACTGAAAACCTGTCTGTTAGTCCTTCTCCTAGATCTGAAAGTGGCCGGCCTCCTTTTCCAGAAGAAGGTATAATTTCTTCTCTAAGTCTTACTCACACTCGGACATAACAAAATAAATGGAATGAAAATCGCACTTTTATTGCTTCGAAACATAATTACAATTCTATCGAAATCATTACGGATCCGCAATCTGTTACAGGTCTATTATCTCTAATATGTCTAATCTCTAATCTAATATTTCTAATATCTAATATTCTTCCTAATAGCTCAACCTTTACGGGAGCTATCTTTTATAGATGCCTAAAATCTAATTACAAACATAAAATATGTTGTCCTGATATCCTGCAGAATTTCCTGGCTTTATCCTAGAAGAAGATCAAATCTTGATATTTTCCATAAATGGTGGCTTTGGATGGCAAAGATTAGATGGGAGATATTTTCCCTTAACTTTCTCAACCTTATTATCCCCTTTTCCACCGCCAAAATTCAGTCAACAAGTCAAAAAGTACATTATGTTTTCATTTCGAAGATAAGTGGCTCATTTCGAAGATACTGCAATTCTCATTCCGAAGATCCGCTCATTCCGAAGATACTGCAATTCTCATTTCGAAGATCCGCTCATTTCGAATATCTGCTCATTCTGAAGATACTACAATTCTCATTCTAAATATCCACTCATTTCGAAGATCTGCTCATTTCGAAGATATTGCAATTCTCATTCCGAAGACACTGTGTTTTCTCATTCCGAAGATATCTGTTCATTCCGAAGACACTGTGTTCATTCCGAAGATCTTTAGAATGACCAACTATGTTGACTCCAAATGGTTTTGGCTGCATTTCTCAAGTGTATTAGACCTCAGGATCAGATTGCAATAGTCTTCATTCTTCCTTGGATGTGAATTCCATGCCTTGCCATTCATTGGTAGCTTGCTGGAATTTATATGGAAAAACCAGTTTTTTGTTGCACAATAATAAGTCTTTGTACTATTTGCTGAATTTAGAGAAACTAATGCTTAATGATCATCAAAATAAGACTACTGAAATGCTGCTGTCAACCTAAGCATGAAAATATAACATAAAACTATACAAAAACTGTTAAAAATCAGAATATAATGTCCTTAACACTGCAATCATGCAAACAGTTAATACAGAGCATATTAAATCAACTTAACTAGCATATAAGATAATTCACAAGAGTTTTAGGTAGTTTTAGGCAGTTTTAACTATTTAAAACATGCTATAAATGAGGCTTATCCAGGCCTCATCATCCCCCCCAACTTATATTAATGCATGCCCTCATGCATTGCAGTGGGATATGGAGTCACAGATGTCCATACTCATATTCCATGTTTCATAGAACAATTTAATGCCTGTGTAATTTCTCATGAAGATTTCTGATTCATTATTCAAACTGATCATCTGGTTGGGAATCCTCTTCAAAAATCAACTTGTGACAGCCTGCTTTTTAGTTTCTCCACTTTTTGCTATAATTCTCAAATTTTCTTTTCATGTTTTTCAATAACATCTTTTCTTTCCTCAATCCATCTCATTTGTATTTTTATAACACTCTTGGCTACTGTCGGTTGTTTTGTGATGTCCACCTCCTCTTCTTCATTTGACTCTGAACCTAATACTTGACAAATCAACTGCAGCTTGCTGCTCAACAATGATCTCATCCTCTGCTTTAGACCCCTACTCCTGTACAGGAGGTTCCATGAAATTATCTATGATTACATCCAATTTATCAGTGGCTTGTTGCACTTCTATGACATCAGGGCTATCCTGTCTGGTCCTCTCTTCAATCATTTGTTCTTTTCTCTTTTTGTTGGAGTCTTGTAGCCCTCCTAGTCCTTAATGTATATTTTCTCTTCTTGCCCTATTTTCTTGTGGTAACAGGGGCTGTAGGGATAGCTTCAAGCTCTTCACTATGAACTTCACTCTTATATTCTGACAGATAAATAACATATTTAGAAAAATGAACCCTCTTCTATTTTATTTTTCTGCTGTCAGTTTCAGCCCTGACAAAATTACATACTACCCTTCACAGGTTGAAAAGTCTGGTAACCCATGTGGTTACGTTATTCCAGGGTTCTTGTAAGCTGGCCTTTTTTTTTTCATTTTTCACTTCATTTCTCTATTCTGATGCTGAGAAGGCTGCTCTCTTCTACTGCTACAGTCATCCGCTAGGTCACTGATTTCTAGTTTCTACAGAATTACAGGGTTTGCTCTTGTTCTTCTTCAGAAAGAACTTTTAATTTTTTTACTTTTCCTTGTAATCATTAGAAAATATGTCTTCAAAAAGAAAATATGGCACACTTCCTTATTTTGTGCTCTGAACACCTAGCCATCAATCATTGGACATCCTTGCCATCAAATTTTCTTTACTATTTTTAGCTCATCCATTCTGCATGCAAATTTTCCCACATGAGTGGTTATTAGCAATGAATGGTGGTGGCATGTTTGTTGGTTATTTTCCCTGTGATTCTCATACTTCCTTGATGGGTGCAAAATATGAGATGAATCTAACCACAAGCCAGATGACATGTGTCAATGATCACATGGAGTAAAACAATTCTGCTGACTATGTCTTTTTCTCCCTCTTTGGATGCCACATGGAAATAGACTGTTAAATATTCATTCTAAAGATTATGTTTCATTCTAAAGACTAAGTTGGGCATTTAATTTGAAGATAACCTCATTCCAAAGATAAACCTTCATTCTGAAGACACACCTTCATTCTGAAGACAAACCTTCATTCCGAAGATACCACGGTTATTTGAAGATACAACAGTCATTCTGAAGACATAGCAGAAACCAACATTTTTCTCTTTCTCCAAGCATGTTTTGTTTATGCCAACTCTTATGAACACTTTTATACTAATGGTTAATTGTCATATACTATATATCAAATATTTACAATGAGAAAAGTGCAAGAAACATATATACCTGGTTAAAACAAGTTAATGCAAGTTTTGAAAGATGACTGTTTCTATTGATATTCTGTTGAGGCTTCCGCAACACTTCAAAAACAAGTGCAGTTGGTGAATTTGTACAATGATGACTCAGAACTTTCAAGGTTATGCATGCCAAAAAACTGGTTTTCATGCATACCAACTCGATAGCGCCTTAGAAAAAGGTTTTCACTGCTGAGCTATTCATTTTTCTCTCTTTTTTTTTTCTCTTTAACCTCTCCTTTTCTCTCTTTTTTTTTTTTTTTGTCTTTTTGATTCTGATTGTGCCCGTGAAGGAATTCATGACTTCCCTGAAATCATGCCCATGAAGGAATTCACAACCAAAATTTATTCATCTTTTTGTTTTCTATTTTTTTCTAATTTTTTTTTTTTTTCTTTTAAGATTCAAAGATATGATCATTTGGAATCTTCATCAGAAGAAGAAGCCTCTTCATCAAATGTAACTATGTGAGATACCGAGCAAATTCCACTTTTGTTAGTGGTTTATGGTACAACTGTAAAAGATGTCCATTCACCACTAATATCCTCCTTACATCATCAACTAAAGAAAGTTGAACAACTTCATTCTTAGACTCCCCTGGTTCATCCTTGCTGCTCTTAATGTGATCATCATGCCACATTTTCCATTTTTGTTGAGTGAACTCTATTTGGTGAAGTGCTTCCAACCAAAGTTCATCAAATGCATTCAACTGCAAAATTTGTTTTTTCTGTACTTGCAACAACTCAATGCCAATCGCTAAAGATGCATAAAATGTTAGTAAAGCATTAGGATGTTGCACCAATATATCAAACAAATTTGCTCCCTGGTTTTTAGTCAACCAACTATTGTTGTTCAAAGGTTGTTTTGGTTGTGTTTCAGTTTGTTTTGTACCAGGCTTATTTGAATTGGTTCTTGGAGAAACATTTTTATTTACACCAATGGAGGCCAAAACTAAAGTATTCTTTTCATTTTCCTTATGTGTTCTAAGAAACCGTGGGCTTTCTGTACAATCATACTTAGGTGTAATAAGTTTACCTGAAAGCAAGTTAACTAATTTTCCACCTTTTTGTATGGCTTTAGGATATACTTTCTTCTTTTTTCTTGGTTTTCTAAAACACATTTCTTGAACAATCCTAATAATGATTGGTACAAATTGAGGTAAAGGGATTGTAACAGTTAAATGTTCTAATTCCTTCATCAAATCTGATTGTGAAGATGTTACTTTTGATATCTCAGACTGTTCAAAATATGATACTTTATTTGATGAGGTATCTTGTTCTTCTTGATGTTGTTTTAGTGTGGATTTGTTTTCATGTTCATTCTTTTTAACTTCACTTTCTACACTGATAAGTGGAATAGGTTCAAGCAGTGGTTCACTTGAACACAACTGAGTTTTAACACAGTCACTAACATTTATTAGGGTTGTATTTTTTGGTTCAACCACAGAGACAGGGGTTACCTGTTTAACATGATTTGGACTGACCACAGGTTGAGTTGAAAACAGAGGTTGTTTTAATTTTTGTTGTTGTTGTCCATGATAGAAATTATGGATATGATTAGGCAACAAATTTGATTTTTGTTTTTGACAATGTTGCTGCCCTTTGTACAGATTTTGATGTTGTACCCATTGATATCCCTGTAATTTTGGTTGCAACCATGGTGGATGTTGTTGATTCCATTGTTGTTGCATCCATCCATGTTGAGACCATGCTTGGGAGTATGCCCATGGTGGTTGACTCCAACATTGTTGGGAGTATGCCCATGGTGGTGGACTCCAACATTGTTGAAGTGGACCTGAAGCAGACCATGGCATATACCAAGGATTATTTCCCCAATGTGCAGGAAATTGAGAAGCATTCTGATATGGAAATTTATGAAAATTATTCCCTTGTCCTTGTCCTACAAAATTGATTTTTTTCATAGGTTGAGACTGTTTTTCAAAGACACTTTTAAGTTCTGGCAATAAACTACACTGATCTGTGGGGTGTCCTAATTGACAAATGCTACATGTAGCAGGTATAAATATTTTGTTCAAAGGACAATCATGAAGAGAGTGTTGCTTTTTACATTCTGAACAATAGATGGCTGAAGATTCAGTAGATTCATTTTTTTCATCTAATGTTCTATCATGTACTAAAACATCAGCCTCTTTCATGCATTCTTTCAAATCATGTTTTTCATTACCAATTCTGTGTTTTCTATGCCTTGAATGAGAGTAATTTTTACAGAGTTTAATAATTTCCTGAAATTTAAGTGCATTTGTATCTCCTCTTCCCAAGATATCCAATGCATCCCTAGATTCATCTTGTAGTCCCCTTAAGAATATGACTTTGCAAATTTCAGGTTCAACACTTCCACATCTCTTATGAACAAAAGAAAATCTGTCTATATAATCTTCTAAGATTTCATTTTCCTCTTGTTTCATTGTAAGAATTTCATCATTTTGATTCTTGACTTGACAATATTCTTGGTATCTCTCCAAGAATATGTTTTCCATCTCATCCCAAGTTCTAATTGAGTCAGGTGCTAAGGTGATAAACCATCGTAGAGCTAACTCTTTAAGAGTGGAAGGAAATAGTTTGAGCTTTTGATTGTCATTAGTGTAATCATGAGCTTGACATACAATTTTAAACTCAAACAAAAACATATCAGGATCTTCGGATGTAATTCCCTTGAAAGTTGGTAATACTGCAGGTGAAATGACCTTCATGGGAGCATTTTGATTAAGATCTAGTTGGATGGGATTTTGAAAAGTTCTGGCAGGTGCACTAGTTGCACTAGGGTGGAGCACATTGTTGGCTCTACCTTGATTCTCTTGTGAGCCTTCCATTGTAGGTTCCCAAAAACAATTATAAATCTTGTCAAATTTTCCTGATTGTATGGATTTGTCAAGAGAAAATGGTGTTGAACTACTTAATTTTCCTCCTTGTAATGATTTCTCAAAGGATCTTGCAAGGTCTTGGAAGTGGATGATTGGGATTCTTTGAAAATTCCAACATTTTTGGAAATAAAAAATTTAGACATTTTTGACATAATTTCAACCTCTTGTGAAATTTTTCTTCTTGTGGTTTCTTGCTTATTTCCTAAATGGATTGAAATACAATTTACCAATAACAATTACTTATACCAGTCATTACATTCAGATTTTACTCTAAAATTCACAACTTAGCATATTTAATAATTATTGGACTGCTTTTCACCTTCTAACAACACCGTGTTCCCCGACAACGGTGCCAAAATGATGAGTAGTCGTTATACCATCATTAAATCTCAAAGATCTTATCAATCCGGGGTGGTGTCCAAGGCTATTTACGATAGAAAGTTCAAACAGAGTTGCATTTCAGCTCATTTGGGAGCAACAGGTCTTTATTGGTAGGATTGATTGTGTGGGGGATTTGTGTCACTTCTATCCCTAAATTGCATAAATTTAACTTTAATCTATTTGCAAGAATGAAAAACTAATTGTTGTCTCAGAAATAAAGTCCTAATTACAATTGCTAAATTGAGACTTAATTGATTTGCAGAAGGAAAATCCTAATTACAGTTGCTAAATGAGAAACCTATTTACTTTTGCAATGATGAGATAAAACAAGTAATCAACTTCTGTCAATACTCTAAAACAGAAGGTCGTCAATCTTCTGTGCAGTGTTTGACAGCAAAAACAAGAATGCAGGAAATTATAGAAAACTTGTAAATTGCTGGAAATGTAAATTGCAGGGAATTGGAAAATTACTAAAAAATAAAGAAACTGATTATATCTATTGCTGATTACATCACAAATGTAAAATAGATGGATAAAAACTAAAACAGAAATCAAATACCACAAAATGCTGAAGTTGACAAGTTCCACTACTTATTCTCTACAGACAAAATCAGGATCGAAAACCTGTCTGTTAGTCCTTCTCCTAGATCTGAAAGTGGCCGGCCTCCTTTTCCAGAAGAAGGTATAATTTCTTCTCTAAGTCTTACTCACACTCAGACATAACAAAATAAATGGAATGAAAACTGCACTTTTATTGCTTCAGAAACATAATTACAATTCTACTGAAATCTGTTACAGATCTGCAATCTGTTACAGGTCTATTATCTCTAATATGTCTAATCTCTAATCTAATATTTCTAATATCTAATATTCTTCCTAATAGCTCAACCTGTACGGGAGCTATCTTTTATAGATGCCTAAAATCTAATTACAAACATAAAATATGCTGTCCTGATATCCTGTAGAATTTCCTGCGTTTATCCTAGAAGAAGATCAAACTTGATATTTTCCATAAATGGTGGCTTTGGACTGGCAAAGTTAGATGGGAGATATTTCCCTTAACTTTCTCAACCTTATTATCCCCTTTTCCACCGCCAAAAGTCAGTCAACAAGTCAAAAAGTACATTATGTTTTCATTCCGAAGATAAGTGGCTCATTCCGAAGATACTGCAATTCTCATTCCGAAGATCCGCTCATTTCGAAGATACTGCAATTCTCATTCCGAAGATCCGCTCATTCCAAAGATAAGATACTGCAATTCTCATTTCGAAGATCCGCTCATTCCGAATATCTTCTCATTCTGAAGATACTGCAATTCTCATTCTAAGACACTGTGTTTTCTCATTTCGAAGATATCTGTTCATTCCGAAGACACTGTGTTCATTCCGAAGATCTTTAGAATGACCAACTATGTTGACTCCAAATGGTTTTGGCTGCATTTCTCAAGTGTATTAGACCTCAGGATCAGATTGCAATAGTCTTCATTCTTCCTTGGATGTGAATTCCATGCCTTGCCATTCATTGGTAGCTTGCTGGAATTTATATGGAAAAACCAGTTTTCTATTGCACAATAATAAGTCTTTGTACTATTTGCTGAATTTAGAGAAACTAATGCTTAATGATCATCAAAATAAGACTACTGAAATGCTGTTGTCAACCTAAGCATGAAAATATAACATAAAACTATACAAAAACTGTTAAAAATCAGAATATAATGTCCTTAACACTGCAATCATGCAAACAGTTAATACAGAGCATATTAAATCAACTTAACTAGCATATAAGATAATTCACAAGAGTTTTAGGCAGTTTTAGGCATTTTAACTATTTAAAACATGCTATAAATGAGGCTTATCCAGACCTCATCACCATACATCATCATCAATTTACAATATTATTATTTTTTATTTGTGTAAAATATCCCAAAAGGGATACCACTTTTGGGTAAGACCCAAGGAGGCAGGGGTATCCATTCTGCCAAAAATGCCTAGGACTCGGACCTGGCATACCACCTTTGACATACTCAAGGAGCAAACAAACACACAAAACCAATTTAAAAATAACAACAAAAAAAGTAAAATAAAATAAAAAACATGCTCATTGAGTGTGTCAAAAATAAAAGCACAACCAAACACGCACAATAAGATAAAAGAAACCACAACACAAACCACATGGAAAAACACAAGAACCACATAATAAAACACAAACAAGACAAAAACAACAGAACACTACAAAGACATAACCCAAAAAAAAACATGAAAAATAAACACAACCAAAACCTAAAAAATAAAAAAAAATTAAAAATAAAAATAAAAAACAACCAACAACAGAAAACAAAAAAAAAACAAAAAACATATAAAACACTCACACATAAAAACACAAAATAACACAAACAAAAAGAAACCCAAGAACAAGAACGAAAAAAACACAAGAACAATAACAAAAACATAAAAACAAAAAAACAAAAACACATGAACAACAAAAAACAACATAAAGAACACAAAAACAAAACAAAACAAAAGAACCCACCCACCTTAAAAAACTAAACAAAAAAGAGAAAATAAAAAATAAAATAAAAAAATTAAAAATTGAACATAATAATGACCTATCTAGACCAGAAGACTAATAAGGATCAATTTACAATGTTCCTCTAACTGTACTTATAGACTATTTTATTTACTTTCTAATTTCAACTTCTATATAAACAATAATTTTGATGATACTATTATTATTTCCCAATAATGATGACTACTTTATGAATCACTCTCCCTATAAAGTTGAAGCCTTTCACCTTGCATACACCTACATCCTTGCACCCATGTATCCAAAATTTAGTGGTCTATACTAATACTACATATATACACCTAACATACCCACATATATGTATGTTCATATTGAAAGCACGAGATTCCGGTCAAAGGAAACACCAAGTGCGATTGCATTCAAAATTAAGCACGCCTAAGTCCTAGAGATGTAAATTACATGAAACGAAAAAGAGACATATTGGAAGAGACGCAATCAGATAAAGAAAAACAGCCCTTTCATTAATTTCTTTCGATCTCTGTTACAATAATGCCTCCTCCCTTTTCAGGGGCTAGGAGCGCAAATAGGGTTTGATTACAATCGCTGAATGATTCCTCCTTCCGCGTGCCCACGATTGCAATGGGCGGGCTAGGATGATGCCGTCGCTGATGTCGATGAGTTCTTCGCCTCTGCTGCTTCTCCTGCGAACAAAGAAATGATCAAGATGTTAGTAGCACCTGCTGCAAATGAAAAGCATTCTCTCTCTAAAACTAACAAAATATGCATACGAATATTTGCCTGAAACGATGAAAACAGTGAATACAAATTGCTTCAAAACCCGACGAAGGTAAGAAAAGTTACCGAAGGCCACGCCATCGAGGCAGCTGGTCAATCCACCTTAAACCGGAATTCATCCCTAGGCAGGACGAATTCGACTGTAATTCGTCCTTGGGTGGGACGAATTCTTCGAGTAGGAGAAACCGACTCGTCGTTGCTCCAATGTCGGATCCCGGACCTGCAAAACTCCTGCAAACGGAGGGGTTAGGTAATTGGGGCCATTTTGGGACGACCCAGATGGTCGGATTTTCCCAATTTGGCCTCCACCCTCGGGAATTTGACCTTGACACCTGCAAGTTAGCGAAACAACAAAGCAATACAAAACACCCTAAACTCTGACCAAAAGCTACAAAATTGCAATTATAGACTAATCAGACCTAGTAACACAGAATGCAATCTAAAAAATAATCTAAAGTGCTCAAAAACTAAAATTAGGACTTGGGAGGTGCGGGGGTGCCCAAGTGGGCCTCCCACCGTTGGCCCTCGATTTTGGAGCCAATCCCCCAAGGATGGGCCCAAAACCTTTTAGGATTTGGGGGTCGGCAAATTGGTAGGTTCAGATGTCCATGCGTCGGTTTTGAGTAAGGTTCGAGCTTCCAAAGGCCACCCAACAACCTCCCTTGCAAAAGAGATTGATGGATGTAGGAAGGTGAACAAAGGGGGATGCAAGTGAGTCTTCAATTCGGAAGCACTCCGTTGCTTGAACACTCCTTCAACCTGTCTATTTTGGGTGAGAAAAGTCCCACCTTTTATAGACCCAAGGGGTCTCTTTTGGGAGGGAAGCACAAAAGCCAAGTGTTGGCCATGGGTGCCATGTGGCAGTCTTGTCTTCCCATGAGGGAGGGGAGTCCTTCATTGACTTGAACTCTGATAAATGCTTCTTGTAACAATCCTCTAACGGACCCTCTGTCCACTTACACATGTGTGCAAGGCAGGAGCCCTTAACCGACCGTTGCGGGCTGCCACTTGGCACCATTTGCCTTTTTGCCCGTTAAGCTTAGAATTCGTCCCACCCGGGGACGGATTCGAATTCAGTCCTGGGGTGGTACGAATTCTATTTTGAATTCGTCCCTGGGTGAGACGAATACTGGGAAAAGTGTCCAAGTGTGCCAAATTGCTTCTTGACCTCACAAAATTGCTATGAAAGTGGTTAAGACCACTGTTTAACCTTTGAGGGCTGCCCTGGGGGCTGTGTTTGTCAAAGCGATCAGTGTTTGCGATCACATAATCGGATTGGTGCTGTTTTGGTGTCTACGGATGCCCCTTTTTGGGAAGCGACTGCGGGTGACACCAGTGCTTAGCAAAAATAGATAACCAAAGCACTAATGATTAGGGTTTCTTGGTAACCTAACCAACTTTTGATGCCCCAAGTATGGAAAGGGCATGCATTCTTGAATCCTTGCTTCTGACAAGCTAAGGAATTTGATTTCAAGTATTAACCTATTTTGGTGAGGTGTGACTTGAACTTGGACATTGATCGATCATGAACAAGTGAAGGGCATTTTTATCCTCAGGGGGAACCTTGTGTTCATGATTCACGAAATGCCAAGTGTTTGATTGATTTGATTGTTGCTTTTTTACTGCCCCAAGCAGGAGCGTGATTGTCTTTGTCAATGATTCTTTGAATGCATGTCGTTTTCCTTAATTGGGTGTGTGATTGTTGATTGGTGACTAAGTGTGACTACCCCCTCAAGCGACGAATCGATGAGGGAATGACCTTCATGAGAGAAGCGACGAGTCGCTTGACCTAAGATGACTTGTGCAAGGTTGCCTTTAGAGGGTTTACCGTTAAGCGTGTGCAATTTTTCCAACATATGGACCTATTTTTGGTGGGTGTTAACCCTTTTGGTGATGTCATAATGAGATGAAATCGTCGAAAACCTATTTCCCGTGGAGCGGTCCGGCTATGATAGCCTTCTTCGGGAACTAGGAGAGCGATAATTTGTACCTCGACATCGATTTTATTTGCCTAGAGGTTAAGTGCATGAGCACTTATGCCCGACAATGTTTTTGTTGAATTTTGTACTATTTTTGTTGTTTTTGTGACACCATTTGGTGATTGAATTGTCGGCAATCCATCCTCCCGTGGAGCGGTCCGGCTATGGTAGCCTTCTTCGGGAGTAGGATAGTGACAATGCAAACCCCGAAATCAATTTTGCTATGCCAAGAGGTTAAGTGCAAGAGCACTTGTGTCTGGCAATGTTTATTGCTTGTTTTGTGTTGCATTTTTTTTGTTGTTTTGTTGTTTTTTTGTGACATCATTTTGGGATTAAATTTTCAAAATCTGTCTTCCCCTGGAGCGGTCCGGCTATGGTAGCCTTCTTAGGGAGTAGGATATTGATAATTTGTGACCCCGATGTCGATTTTGTATGCCCATGTTTTTAGTTGCATTTACAATCCTGTCAGGCAGTTTTATTGTCTGTTTTTAGTGCATTTTTAGTCATTTTTCTTGATTTTTTTTTGTGCTGGCCTGAATTCGTCCCTGGGTGGGACGAATTCCAGCTAGAGAATTCGTCCCTGGGTGGGATGAGCACTGATCAGAGTGCTCATCCCAGTCAAGGACGAATTCCAGTGCAAAAGGCCTATTTAAGGGCCAAAACTTGATTTTGGCCTCATTTGTGTCATTTTTTTCTTGCGATTTTGGAGCTGCGGGAGGAAGGAGGTAATTCTGCGAAGCGAAGCGCTGCTGGAATTCTCTCTGCCATCATGAGTGCACAAACTGGTTCGAGCGGCGGAGCTGAGGCGAGTCTTGTAAGTGACCCTAGGGCTTATTTTGCTTTAATTGAATGCATATTTTTTGTGTTGCGCTTTTCAAAACTTTAAGATTTTTTGTGATGTTTTTTGTTTAACAACTAAGGTTAGAAACCCTAGAATTGAAAATTTTATCTTTTTCATTTATTTATTTATTATTATTTTTTGTTTGCTTGCAGGTTGTTAGGAGCCGGTACCGTGTACCCGCTGCCTTTACTGAGGCACGGTTGGCCTTGACTGATGACGACTGGGAATGGCTTGATGCCCTTGGGCTCAAGCAGGTGGCTCGACTGGAGCCTGTGGTTTCGGATCAGGCCTATCTGACGGCCCTGATCAAGCTTTGGGATCCGAGGACCAATACTTTCCATCTCCCGATAGGGGAGATGACTGTGACTCTTATCGGTTGCTTCGAATTCCGATAGATGGTCTGCCTATTAGGACATCTCTGTTCGATCAGCGGAATGCTATACTCACGAGATGTTTTGGGCATGGGGGGGAGCTGGGTGTAGCAGACCCAGTGGAGACAGTCGAGGCAGATTGCCAGGCTGGCGGGATTTTGGTTGGCTGGTGGAAGGAGAGGGGGGTGTTAGGAGTGAGGCACACATTCTTGATGGGCCTTATTTCTAACATTCTTCTCCCTGATTCGTCAGGCGCGAGGTTCTCGTGGAACCTGCTGGATTTGGTGTGGCAGTTGGCAGAGTGCCCGATAGAGGCACCGTTGATCCTGAGATGGGGACAGACTTTGTTGGTGCAGCTATACGGAGAGCTGTACGTGGTCCGCTATCGACAGCGGAAGGGTGTCAGTTGCAGTTTTTTGTTGCAGTGCTGGGGTTGGCAGCACATAGCTGTTGAGAGGCCTACCGGGTTACCATGGACGACTCGAGGCGGTGATGGAGGATGAGGAGATTGGTTATGCGGCTTTGTGGCGATGGTCCGCGGAGCGAGGCGGAGTCGGCCGATGGGCGGGTGCGGTTGATCACTACATTGATGCCTTTTCGTGGCTCACTCCAGGGGAGGTGTTTTGGCATCCCTATCGGGACTGTCCAGCCTGGCCTGAGGTTGGAGAGTGGCTCCGACGGGTACGGAGGGAGAGATGGTTGACTGGGCAGCATGGGACGGAGCATGAGTTCTTTCCATACCGTCGGGTTACACGACAGTTTGGGGTGCGCTAGGGGTTGCTTGGTGAACCCGTAGGCTATCGGCATCGGGGAGATGAGAGGGAGTTGGAGCCGCCTGTCCTTGTGCCATTGGGCGAGGAGTCGGATGCGGTTATTGAGGTGTTGGATGTGGATGACGTAGGTACTACCACTGAGTATGACTCATGGTGGGTTTTGCGGCGCTAGAGAGGTGAGGGTCCACTGGGAGGCGCGGAGGCGGTAGTGGAGGATGCTGAGGCGGCAGGGGGTGATTGGGGAGGGCCGTTGGATGATGCAGACATGGCGGATGTGGGAGATGAGGATGTGGACTTGGGTGTTCCGGAGCAGCCGGACATGCAGGATGTGGAGGAGCAGTTGGAGCCTGAGCAGGCTACTGTCCCCGCGAGTCCTATGCATCCGGAAGATACAAAGGGGGTGGGTTCAGATGTAGGCAATGAGGTTGCACGGCTTACAGAGCTACTACGGATGTGGGATCTAGAGAGGGATCTTCTGCGGCTCAGTTGGCAGAGCGGGATAGAGTTTTGGTGCAGCGCGATGATGCATTGTCTATCTATCATCGGTGGGAGGCAGAGTGGTGTCTATACCGGATAGACTTGGAGAGGGAGGTCATCCGCCTTGGCGGGCGGCTCCCTGAGCCTTCAATCTGTAGATCTTCTCAACGGACGAGGGATAGTCTGACTAAGCAGTCAGCATCATCTCGTCGCAGGCGATTAGATGAGAGGGGTGGTAGTAGGCATGATGCGAGGGCTAGCAGTAGCCGCCCTGCAGGGTCCCATAGGACCCACACCACGGGGGGTAGTTCCCGTCGCACCGATCCTGCATGATCATGGTGGCCGACACCTTAGGTTGGGTTTTGGATATGATTATGGGGTCTGAGGACCGGTTTTGTAGCCTGCGGGCATCTTTTTGACGATATATATATATATACCGGTTTTATTTTTGGATTTGTACATGTGATGATGTGATTTTTGTTATGCATGTTTATTTATTTGATGGATGCAGATGTTATGATGAATTGAAGTGTTTTAGATGTCTATGTGATATGCAAATGGATGAATGACATTTTTATTTATCTGGTTTTTCTTTGCTATTTTTGTATTTTTTTGATAGTATCATAAGGATGATAAGTAGCGCAGATGGTTTTGGGATGAATGTAAGATTTTCTGAGATTCAGACAATTTTAACTCACTATCCATGACTGTACTTTATCTTACAGGACTTTTGAACAAGGTACGAATCGGACCTGTTTTTGACCGAGTTATTTAACATCCCTGTGTGTGCAATTGAGTTCATTTAGTGGTATTTGTTAGGATACCGCCAGTTCCAGATGGGCTTTCAACCGAACCTGTACTGAGGATCACCTAATTAGATCCACGAATTCCTTTATTGTATGTACTAAGATTAATCTGCGGTGTAATCCAGGATGTCATAAGCTAGCTCATCCACATGCAAACATTGATCTGTACGCAAGTTAATGTGACAGATATATCGTCATGCGGGAGGTTTACTTATGTTACCGAATTGGTATTGAAGCTTGCCTTATGACCTATAGAATGCTGAGAGTTCCAGGGATTCAAGGTCAACTCCCTTCTTTTTTTTTAATTGTATTGGGATACTTGCTCTTTTGTAGTGATAAGATCACTGTTTATTTTGATTTATTTTTATTTCGAGCAAGGGATTGGGGATATGAAGTGATGAAAATAACTGTTGTTTGTGCCTTTTGAGGTGTGCACTATATTTTGTCAACTTTTTGAGTTTTGACATTTTTTGCAAATTTTTGTGTTTTGCAACTATTGAGAACTTTTAGGGATTCTTAGGGAATTGGGTAGGGAGGAAGCTTGTCCTTTTTCCAACTTTCAGCATTCTATGGGTCATTCGCACAGGGGGATGAGCAAGATAACCGTTTCGCTTGTGGTGACCTAGATTATTTTGCAGGTTTCGTCTTTCGTTCACACAATTTTAGGAATTTTAATGTTTGATTTGTGTTGGGATGTTACGTAACAGGGTGTATTTCAAGTATGACTCTACCTTTGTAAAATCCGTTCGACTTGTTACACTACATGGCTAAAGAGGAAAATGATGACTGAATTATTGAAACTCTTAGTACGTTCCCAGACCACTTGACTGTAGTGTGGTAAAATTTATGCATGGTGTTTTTATTGATTTTGATGAATTTGATTATGCCTAGAATTGAGATGCAAATCTTTTTTGATTTTGTTGATTTTTGTTGTTTTGTTTTTGTTGAATTTATTGATTTGTTTGACCAAGAGATTGCGATAATCTTTGGAGCTTTTTGGGTTGACCAAGAGATTGCGATAATCCTTGGAGATTTTTGTATTGACCAAGAGATTGCGATAATCATTGGAGCTTTTTGGGTTGACCAAGAGATTGCGATAATCCTTGGAGCTTTTTGGGTTGACCAAGAGATTGCAATAATCCTTGGAGCTTTTTGTATTGACCAAGAGATTGCGATAATCCTTGGAGCTTTTTGGGTTGACCAAGAGATTACGATAATCCTTGGAGATTTTTGTATTGACCAAGAGATTGCGATAATCTTTGGAGCTTTTTGGGTTGACCAAGAGATTGCGATAATCCTTGGAGCTTTTTGTTTGTTTGTTTTTGTTGAAATTTTTTTTTTTTTTTTGGTACATGGCTTTCTTAGATATGAAATGGTCGCAAATGACTGATATTCAAGGGTTCTTTTTCCTTGATACCGTCAATAGAAGCTAGCCTATACGTTCCTAGTCCTATTTTGCTATCAATGACATAAGGACCTAGCCAATTTGTCACGAATTTGTCCCTCATATGGGACGACAAATTAGAGTTTTGTTGGTTTTCCTTCAGAACCAGATCACCAAACCGAAAGTCTCTTAGGTGGACTTTCATGTTGTAAGCTCTCTTAAGCCGCTCTTGATAGGTACGTAAGTGCTCGAGAGCATTAACGCGTCTTTCATCAAGCAACGTAAGCTGGTCTAACCGGGCTTGCCGCGCAGTGTCATCATCGATGAATTCCCGCATTGATATGCGGAGGGAAGGAATTTCCAACTCGAGAGGCATTATCGCCTCTGAGCCATACACTAGTGAAAACGGAGTTGCCCCGGTGGGCGTCTTAATGCTAGTGCGATAGGCCCAAAGGGCAAGTGGGATTTGTATGTGCCAATCCTTATGACTGTCTGCGATTGTCTTTTTAAGGATGGCGACTAGCATTTTGTTTGACGCCTCTGCTTGCCCATTTGCTTGTGGATAATAGGGTGTTGAAAAGATGTGCTAAATTTTGTACTTTGTGGTTAAAGCACGCACGTCTTTGTTCTTGAATGATGGCCCATTATCCGAGATTATTTTGGATGGAATACCAAAACAACATGATGTAATGCAAAATGAACTCCGCAATGCGGGGTCCTGTCGTAGAGGTTAACGGAATTGCTTCCACCCATTTGGTAAAATATTCTGTGGCCGTTATGATAAACGTGTGACGGCTCTGACGATGCAGGGGAGATCTTTTCGATTAGATCGAGGCCCCACTACGAAAATGGCCAAGCAAACTGGACTGTCCGTAGGGCCTGGGAAGGTGCGTGCATCAGATTGGCATGATGTTGACATTTTACACACCTCTTGACATACGCGTAGCAATCTCACTCTAAAGATGGCCAATAATAGCCCATGCGAAGAATGCGCTTTGCAATGGCCATACCACTGAAGTAGCCGCCACATGTACCGTCATGCGCTTGGGTGACTGCCCAAGTGGACTCTTGCTGGTCCAAGCAACGAAGAAGAATTCCGTCGTAGCTACGACGATACAGAATGTCTCCTATCAAGACATATTTTTCCACTTTCTGTTTAAATGTTCATTTTGCGGCTTGCGTCAATCCAAAGGGTAGATTACCTAACTTGAGGTAGTCTCTTATGGGTAAATACCAGTCCTATTGATCGGATACCTCGACAGTTTGAACAGCCAATCCCTTTTGGAGTTCTTCCCTAACAAATGCTGATTGGGAGAGAACTTGTAAAAATAGCGTTGTGTTGCTATTAATGGGAATGGGGGAGAACAAAGACCCCCAGTTGGTGTGTTTCAAATAGTCTCGGATTCGAAAGAACTTATCCGAAGATGGTTCGATCTAGATCATGTGGATTCCTGGCGTCAAGTCTGAGCTTGCGCGCTCCATCGCGGGTTGCGATAAGGTTTTGAACTGAATGGTTGTTACATCATCGGAAAGGTCTTGCGGGATTAGTGACCCTAAGGAGGCCATTGTGTCCGCAAAACGATTCGATGATCAAGGGAGTGCCTCAATGTCATACCACTCAAGTTTTGGCAGGAATTTATCCATGAGGGCTTTATAGGCCTTCAGAACTGGGCATTTGCATTGGTATACCCCTTTGACTTGATTGACGATTAACAGCGAATCGTCGAAGATGTTCAGTATTTTGATGTTCATGGCGATTGCTGTCTGAAGACCTAGGAGCAAGGCTTCATATTCGGCATTGTTGTTGGTGCACTGGAAGTTTAATTTAAATGACAGGGGCATTGGAGCGCCCTGCGGTGTGAAGAATACGATTCCTGCGCCACCACCTTGCTCGCATTTAGAACCATCGAAAAATAAGGTGATGTCGGCTCGAGACTCGGGCTCTTCGAATCTGGCGATTACGAGACATGGAAGACCTCATCATCGGGTAGTTCTATGACCAGAGGCTGATCGTCTTCAAGAGGAGCCTCTGCTAGTTGATCGGCTATGACTTGTCCTTTTATAAATTTTTGCCCAATAAACTCAATGTCAAATTCCGTCAACAACATGATCCATTTCGCCGTGCGGCTACTATGATAAGTGCGACTCATCATGTATCACAATGGATTCTCCTTAGACACAACATACGTCGTGTTGCTCAGCATGTAGTGGCGTAGCCTTTTGGTGGCAAACACCACTGCCAAGCGCAGTTTCTCAACGTATGCATAGTTAAGTTCGTAACTGACCAGGGTGCGGCTAAGATAGTAAGTAGCCTATTCTTTGTGAAGTTCATTCTTCTAGGCTAGCATTGCGCCCGATGCCACCTCGATGAGTCGAGATGTATAAGTAGAATGGCACACCTGGTCTAGGCGGTGCCAATACGCGGCGAAGCCAAGTATTGTTTGATTTCGTCAAAGGTCGATCGGCACTCGTCATCCCAATGAAATGTGACCCCCTTGTGCAATAGTTTGTTCATTGGTCGGCATTTGTCAGATAATTGCGCTATGAAGCGTTTAATCGATGTGACCTTTCCTTGCAGACTTCTGAGATGCTTGATAGTGGTTGGGGGAGCCATTTCAAGGATTGCCTTGACTTTGTTTGGGTCCACTTCGATGCCTCTTTTGGAGACTATAAAACCCAAGAGTTTTTTAGATGTGACACCGAACACGCACTTCTTGGGATTCAGTCTGACCTTATGCTCTATGAGGCGATCGAGAATCTTGCTTAAGTCACCGAGATGATCTGAGCGCAATTTTGACTTGGCTAACAAATCATCCTTGTAATCTTCCAAAGTTTTGTGCATGTAATCATGGAAGATATAAGTCATAGCACATTGGTATGTAGCGCCAGCATTTTTAAGGCCAAAAGGCATGACCTTATAACAAAATGTCCCCCAAGGCATTGTGAATGCCGTTTTGAGTTGGTCTTCAGGATTGATACGAATTTGATTGTATCCTGAGAAACCGTCCATTAGGGAGAGCATTTCGTGACCTGCTGTAGCATCTACCAATGCGTCGATGCTTGGCAAGGGGAAATCATCCTTAGGACTCGCTTTGTTTAGGTCTCGAAAGTCGGTGCATATGCGAATCCTCCCGTCGGGCTTCTTGACGGGAACCATGTTGGACAACCATGGCGGATAATCCACGCGAGATGACAAATTGTGCATCCAACAGCTTTTGCAATTCGTCTTTGACCATCAAGGGCACTCGTTGGGTGCATCTTTCTTAGTTTTTGCTTTATCGGCTTGATTTTTGGATCAAGCGTTAAATTGTGCATGACTAGGCATGGGTCTAGTCCTGGCATATCTTTGTATGACCATGCAAAAACCTCCTTCTTCTCTTTGAGAAGGGCAATGTAATCGGCTTGCTCTTCGGGGGAAAGGCTTACCCCCAGCTTGAGAATCCTTGGATTCATTGGATCTGTGCCGATGTCTACGTCAATCGTCTCTTCGACTGACATGTGAGATCCGTCCTCCAACTGATGTGGAGTTGGGATTAAATGGATATCATCAGCTGAGTTAAGATCTGCGTTTGGGACCTCGGGTCCCTCTTCAGCTTGAAAAATATCTTGAGTTGTCCTTGGGGTAAAATGAAGCATTTCACCGAAAGGCCAGTACTCTGATGGTGACAATGGTGAATTGACACGATCCCAGTTGATGGCATCCATGTTTAGATGCAATGACCGTGATGGATCGATCGGATTGCGGATGGGTGTGGTCAAATCAATGGATATCATATGGATGGAATGAATTTGGTCTCCAGAACCACGGGTGTGACGACTTGATTCTTTCAGATGTTCCCTATACTCTGGATCTGGCTCTACGGGAATAGGCACAAATGGATCCTCTCTAGGTGCAAATTTGTCTCTATGTGCGAAAAGGAAGGCGGGGTCTTCCCTTGGTACTATTGTCCTGATGGGATCATGAGGTGGGCGATGCTCGACTTGAATTTGAAGCCATAGGCCTAGCACTTGGTCCCACCTCATTGGGTCTAAGTGCCATTCATGTCCCAACCGTATACCCATTTGTCCCATTAGATCTTCATGGGTTAGAGCACGGTGATGTCGTCGCGCATGTCTGAGATAGTCCATCTCAGTCTCGTCTTCTGAATCGCTTTCATAGATCCAAAATTGCTCATCCTCTTCAGCATCTGTTGCTTTCGACATTGAGGACTCTTCCTGTTCCAGTGAATTAATCTGATCCCATTGCGGTTGTTCCACTCTTAGTGGAGGGACCTGATTCTTTTGAGACTGTGTTATTTCGTCTGGAACCTCTAAGGGGAACAGTTTCAAAAAAATGTCTGGAAGCCGTTGTTGTTCTTTTTGATGACTGCTCTCTGAACTTTCAGCTCTCTCTAGCAAAGGAGAGGGATTATTGTTGTTACCAGGGGTGTTTGTAGACCATGGGAGATAATCCCCCAATGTGTATTCTATGTTTGGATTGGCGTACGGGTCTTGTGCCAATCCCCCCCTGTTGCCTATTTCTAGGCCTTGCATGTTTTCAACCAAGATGTCTAATGGCAGGGGATGGTTGAATCCTACCCCCGACTTGTCATATGGCATCTGATATCTTGGTTGGCAAAGGATCCGCATCCCTTGCTTGTATCTGCCTAACCCATACCCATGCCAATTGCATTGTTCTAGATATTTTAGGGCAAATTCTGGGTTCGACAGATAATTGATGTTTTCGAAAAAAGGTTCTTCATCTGTTTCCTTTTGTTCGCATGGTTCCGAACCATGATCAAGGCCCCCATACACAAAATTCGTTTGGTTCGGTGGGTAGCCTAGAGGGACGATTGTTCCAATGGGAAGGCGAGGTCTTCCCATGTCTTGTATTGACTCCAGTGTGGGGGTTGCCACAAAATTTTGCACTATGTACTCTCCCAGGCCTGTACTGGCCATCTCAACAGTGATTTTTGATTATTGGGTAGGAGGAAACGGTAGTCCTTCCTGAGTCCATTCCATGTTTGGTTTTTCAGGAGTCTTGGTTTCCGTTGCGTTGTGCACTTCCTCTGTTGATATTGCTGAGATCGTGGAAAACCCCTCTTCTAGAGGCTTAACCTCCTCCACGATTTGCTTTCCCTTGTCCTTCTGTTGGGCCATGATAGGTGGCGTTGATGTTGAAGGAGCCGATGATGAAGTCTCACCTAGCTGGGATTTTGCCTTATTTGCCACCAGTGGTGCCTGCGGTATCGGACCCTGCTTAGATGGATTTAATTGAAAATCCAAATGCGTTGATGGGAAGGTCGATTGAGATATGAATTGTACCGCATTGCAATACTTGAAGGGCTCTAAGTCCATTGGGACTACATGTATTTGCCCTTCATAGGCATACTTCAGGCACTGGTGTGCGATCGAGGGGACACACTTCATGTCCCTGATCCAAGGCCACCCTAGCAGTATGTTATAAGCCATTTCTCCTTCCAACACATGGCACAGTGTGGGTATTGACTTTTGTCCTACCTGTATAGGCAGAACGACCGTGCCGACTGTCGAGCAAATTGCATCGTTAAAAGCTCGCAGTGTGTACGTGGAAGCTGTGATGTGAGAGGCTGGCAATTTTAAATGCTTTAACGCTACAGTGGTTATGATGTTACTGGACGAGCCAGTATCTATCAGCACTCTCTTGTACGGGATCCCGTTGACCCGCGCGATAACGTGCAGGGGTGGATCCGGCATGTCATTCGATATTGTTTTGACCTCGTTTTCTTTGAATGTGATGACAGGCTCCGTACATTGTTTCACATGTCCCACGAAGGCGTTGAAAGAATTAGCTTCGTGGGGTTGTACTTCAATGGATTTTAAGATGTCCATAAGAGATTCTCTATGTGGAGCTGATTGTTGAATAAGCTCGTAGATGGACAGCCTAGCTGACGTGGTCCGCAAACTCTGCGTGAGTTTGGTTCGTATCGTGACCTCAGGTCTAGGTAGAGGTAACTGCGTTGGGCGTTGTTGAGGCTGCGATGTCGACGGAACTTCCCTCGCAGGTACCTCGGGGGCAATTGCTGGGTATTTTCTGTTCCTTGTTACAATGCTAATCATTCCCACAAATCCTTGTGCGGGAAGATCTTGTCGCACCTCATTTATTTGGAGCGGTTTTGTCTGCGCCTCGTGGGCAGGCAAGGGGTCCTTGAATACCCCCATTTGTTGGTTATTGGGTGCGATGGGGTTGTCCACGACCAATGTTCGATTGTCGATCAAATCCTGGACTAGTTCTTTGAATTTCCAGCACCCATTTAGGTCATGTCCTCTGCATCTATGAAATCTACAATACAATTCCTCCCTATACCCCCTAGGCTTGGGAACGTTAGGGTCAAAAATTTGGATTTACGCGAGAGTAACTAGATTCGCCGCTGACAAGCGGTCAAATAAGGAGTCCCTAGACTCCGCATACGAGGTGAATTGTCGCCTAGGGCGACGCTGCTGATATTGTTCTTGTCTCCTGTTATCTCTTTCGTAAGCAGGAGGCACTTCCTGGTAGTTAGCCTTTTGATGTTGCGTTTCTTGCACAGGCGCTGGGACATTTATCGCAACTTGGTTGATTGCAGCGTGTTGTGGTTGCGTTGTCCCAGTTTTAGTGGTTTTATTCCACTCTTTCTTCTTAGGCTTGGCAATTGCACCTTCGCCTATCTTAATCTCTTCTATGACTCCGGCTTGCGCCAAAGCTTCTTCTAAGCTGTCATATTGTCGCAGCAACAATAGACCAGAGATTGATTTTAGACAACTTTTCATGAACATTTGCGTGAGGTCCGACATGGGAGGACGGTAGGGTAACTTAGAAAGCAAAGCTCTCCATCGGTTCCCGTACGCTGCCATTTTTTCCTCCTCAAATTGTTTAAGGCTAGCAAGATCACTAAGTGATGCCTTCTTCCTTGTGTTGAAGGCGAAACGTTCAAGAAACGCATCTACTAGCTGATCTAAGCTGCTTATGCTGTGTTTGGGCAGCTGTGTGAACCAATCCGAGGCGGGGCCTGCAAATGTGGTTATGAATGTTCTAAGCAATAATGCATCATTATCTTGAATGCCGAAGCATTGGCTTAGAAATCGTGTAACATGTTCCTGTGCGTCCTCTTCACCTTTAAAAACTGCCAATTGAGGCAAATTAAAGTGTTCGGGGTAAAGAGATGTAGGCACTGAGGGATGTACCAGATTATTGTGGAGTAGACGTAATGTGGGTTTTTGATGCCCAGCAGCTTTTGTCTCCACCGACTCTAAACGCTCCAATAGCGCTTGGTATGCATCGGAAGATTTTATTTCTTCCTCTCTTGTTCGCTCTTGTTGCAAGTTACGGTAAACTGGAGGCCTATTTTGCTCCAAGGTTTTGGGCCCATCCTTGGTGGATTGGCTCCAAAATCGAGGGCCAACGGTGGGAGGCCCACTTGGGCACCCCCGCACCTCCCAAGTCCTAATTTTAGCTTTTGAGCACTTTAGATTATTTTTTAGATTGCATTCTATGTTACTAGGTCTGATTAGTCTATAATTGCAATTTTGTAGCTTTTGGTCAGAGTTTAGGGTGTTTTGTATTGCTTTGTCGTTTCGCTAACTTGCAGGTGTCAAGGTCAAATTCCCGAGGGTGGAGGTCAAATTGGGAAAATCTGACCATCTGGGTCATCCCAAAATGGCCCCAATTACCTAACCCCCCTATTTTTAGGAGTTTTGCAGGTCCCAAGATCTGACATTGGAGCAGCAGCAGGTCAATTTTTCCTACTCAGAAGAATTCGTCCCACCCAGGGACGAATTACGGTCGAGTCGTCCTGCCCAGGGACGAATTCCAATTTAAGGTGGATTGGCTAGCTGCCTCAGTGGCAGTGGCCTTCTGGTAACTTTTCTTACCTTCTGTCAGGTTTTGAAGCAATTTGGATTCACTATTTTCACGGTTTCAAGCAAATATTCGTATGCATATTTTGTTAGTTTTAGAGAGAGAATGATTTTCATTTGCAGCAGGTGCTACTAACATCTTGATCATTTCTTTGTTCGCAGGAGAAGCAGCAGAGGAGAAGAATTTTAGAAATGAGGCCCATCAGGAATGCGTGCCTCACTCCTAACACCCCCTCTCCTTCCACCAGCCAACCAAAATCCCGCCAGCCTGGCAATCTGCCTCGGCTGTCTCAAAGGAAACACGAGATTCTGGTCAAAGGAAACACCAAGTGCGATTGCATTCAAAATTAAGCATGCCTAAGTCCTAGAGATGTAAATTACATGAAACAAAAAAGAGACATGTTGGAAGAGACACAATCAGATAAAGAAAAACAACCCTTTCATTAATTTCTTTCGATCTCTGTTACAATAATGCCTCCTCCCTTTTCAGGGGCTAGGAGCGCAAATAGGGTTTGATTACAATCGTTGAATGATTCCTCCTTTCGCGTGCCCACGATTGCAATGGGCGGGATAGGATGATGCCGTCGCTGATGTCGATGAGTTCTTCGCCTCTGCTGCTTCTCTTGTGAACAAATAAATGATCAAGACGTTAGTAGCACCTGCTGCAAATGAAAAGCATTCTCTCTCTAAAACTAACAAAATATGCATACGAATATTTGCCTAAAACAGTGAAAACAGTGAATACAAATTGCTTCAAAACTTGACAGAAGGTAAGAAAAGTTACCAGAAGGCCACTGCCACTGAGGCAGCTGGTCAATCCACCTTAAACTGGAATTCCTCCCTGGGAAGGACGAATTCTGACTGTAATTCATCCCTGGGTGGGACGAATTCTTCTGAGTAGGAGAAACCGACCTGCTGCTGCTCCAATGTCGGATCCCGGGACCTACAAAACTCTTGCAAATAGGGGGGTTAGGTAATTGGGGCCATTTTGGGACGACCCAGATGGTCGGATTTTCCCAATTTGGCCTCCACCATCGGGAATTTGACCTTGACACCTGCAAGTTAGCGAAACAACAAAGCAATACAAAACACCCTAAACTCTGACCAAAAGCTACAAAATTGCAATTATAGACTAATCAGACCTAGTAACACGTAATGCAATCTAAAAAATAATCTAAAGTGCTCAAAAACTAAAATTAGGACTTGGGAGGTGCGGGGGTGCCCAAGTGGGCCTCCCACCGTTGGCCCTCGATTTTGGAGCCAATCCCCCAAGGATGGGCCCAAAACCTTTTAGGATTGGGGGGTCGGCGAATTGGTAGGTTCAGATGTCCATGCGTCGATTTTGAGTAAGGTTCGAGCTTCCAAAGGCTACCCAACAACCTCCCTTGCAAAAGAGATTGATGGATGTAGGAAGGTGAACAAAGGGGGATGCAAGTGAGTCTTCAATTCGGTAGCACTCCGTTGCTTGAACACTCCTTCAACCTGTCTATTTTGGATGAGAAAAGTACCACCTTTTATAGACCCAAGGGGTCTCTTTTGGGAGGGAAGCACAAAAGCCAAGTGTTGGCCATGGGCGCCATGTGGCAGTCTTGTCTTCCCATGAGGGAGGGGAGTCCTTCATTGACTTGAACTCTGATAAATGCTTCTTGTAACAGTCCTCTAACGGCCCCTCCGTCCACTTACACATGCGTGCAAGGCAGGAGCCCTTAACCGAGCGTTTCGGGCTGCCACTTGGCACCATTTGCCTTTTTGCCCGTTAAGCTTAGAATTCGTCCCACCCGGGGATGAATTCAGAATTCGTCCTGGGGTGGGACGGATTCTATTTTGAATTCATCCTTGGGTGAGACGAATACTGGGCAAAGTGTCCAAGTGTGCCAAATTGCTTCTTGACCTCACAAAATTGCTATGAAAGTGGTTAAGACCACTGTTTAACCTCTGAGGGCTGCCTTGGGGGCTGTGTTTGTCAAAGCGATCAGTGTTTGCGAGTCACATAATCAGATTGGTGCTATTTTGGTGTCTACACATATAACCTTATTAATGTGCTTACACATGACCCTAGGTCCATGTGTCCTCATGGATATGCAAAGTGCCTATACATATGACTAGAAACTTATATTATACTATGAAACTCCATGTCCCTTATCATTCTTCCCAAACTAGATGGTAAAATATAAATATTAGCATTGTAATGCATCTCATAAAGGATATTAGTGGGATTTGATCCAATAATACTGTTACACCCAATCCTAGACATATGGCTACTTGACCCTACCTCCATAAATTATCATGAGCTCAAAATATTTCTCTACATGTTCTCATTGTTCATTTTATTCACTTTACAATTTAATCTTCTCTATGGGTGATAGTTTATAGGGAATTCTCCTCATACCCTTGTATCTTTTCACATATGTATCCTAAATTTAAAAATCTATAATAAGTACCATGTATATCCATACTTCCACATAGTCATATGATCTTATTACCATGGAAACAATCATTTGTTCTTTAGCCCATGTGCCCTCATGGCTATACAAGATAATAGCTTTTGTGTTTAGACCTTAGTTTTCAATGTGAAACTTGATGTTCCTAGTAATTTTTCCTAAACTCATTGCATAAACTATAAATTTTAGCATTAGGATAAATATCATTGAGAACATGAGGATGGAAATTGATCCATCACATGGTTACACTTGACCCTAGGTCAATGAATTAATAAATGATCAATCCCAATGGTTCTGGGTCATTATAATATAAAATATATCATAACCTCCTAATTGTCCAAAATGATTGGAAAATATTTTTATGTTTAATAATTGGAAAATCCATACTATAAATATATATACAAGATTCAATATATATTTTGTTTAAACATGATCCTATTCCTATGGCTACTCATTCTTAGGTCTATGCATCACAATAATTTCAAGCCCTACATCAAGGTGTCTTCATTGTTTTACATGGTGCTGACTTATACAATTTGGATGTTATATTATGGTATGAAACTTTCCATTTTCTACTACCTTCCCCATATTTGTTTTAAAACAATGTCAAGGTTAACATTGGAAAAAAACTCATAGAGAGCATGAGGATGGACATCAACCTATAATATCATAACAATTGGCCATAGATTCATGTATTTACATACATTTAAATCTCTAACTCTAAGTTCTCTCATGGATATTGAAGGTACTTACCTATGTAATTAAAAGCTTGACTTGTAGTGTAAATGTTTTATTCCCCATATCTTACCCCAAATATATTTGGTAAAATATTAAGGTTAGCATTGAGACACAACTCATAGAGGATATACAAGTGAGATCCAATTATGGTTGCACTATGTTTCAGTCGATGCATTCCTATAAGTTTTACCTTATCTTTATATGACCTCATGGATGTAAAAGGTGCATGTCTATGGGATCAAAACCTTGACATGCAACAAGAAAATCATCATTTCCACCTCTTATCCCAAAGTTACTAGGTTAAATATTAAGGCTAACATTAGAGCAAAGTTGGTGGAGAATATGAAGGTGGAATCTCATCTATACACTTAAACCTAGTCCTATAAGTCACTCAACCCTCATTAGTTTACAAGGTTCTCACACATGGATCCTCAACTATTCCACCTTAGTTTTTGGAAAGATTCATTTCTTTCAAATAAAGATATTTGTAGATATAGTTTTGTTTTGGAGGGAAAACCATCTAATATAACCATTTTATGCACTTTCTAATGTTAACTTCTCAATAAGCAATAAGTCTAGCAATACTATAGTTTAAAAAGGATAAGTCTTGACATTTATGGCTACCATATGGTTCAGATCTATAGATTTAGAAAAATATCATTTTTAATGGTTTCAGAGATAACTATGTCTAATGATGTTATATGGATTTTGAAATTGATTAAATAACAAAAGATATTGACAATAAATATTTGACTAAGTTAAATGTGTTGTGCTCATTAATGCTTCTAGAATTTGATTCTTTCACATAGAATATATCACCTTTGACGTCATCTTATAATATACAAGATATTCATTTGTTGTTTTAATTTAAGTTTTCAAAAACCCTTCATTATTAATATAGTTAACTAACAAACTAGTAGCTTTTGACTAGTTTAAAGTGTTTATTGTTTACTTAAATTTTTTTTTTTATAATTTCAAACCTTTAGCTTTATGCAAAGTTATTTAAGGTCTACACATTATTGAAGAAAGGTATTAATAGAACTAGAGATATCTGGAATTTTGGTAGTTGTTTAATTTTTACCTGAAATCATATCTATAATTATTGCTCTCTTTCACCCCTTGTGAGGTCCTTATAAAATTGATAACAACTACCCATAATATATGGAATGACTAGAGATGGTTTAATGGTCATAGAATCTCTTCCATTACTTCTAGTTGGATATACAAAAATCTTTTGTGTCCCTTTTTAAAATCTAATCTCAATGTCAAGTGGCAAGTGAATTTTACCAATGTCCAATGCAGTCTCTTGCTACTCAAATTTGGAAAGTTTCTATTGAATCTAAAACTCAACTTCTTGGATGTTAGATTTTGCATCAAAAACTTCCAACTTCTGAAAGTCTAGCTTCAATTTTACACATTTCTCCTCAATGCATTTTTTGTAATGCTTTAAAAACTCTTATTCACTTGTTTTGATTTTATGACATGGCTAAATAGTTTTGGGATGTCTTCTATGCTTTTCTTTCCCCTCTCTCACTAGATCTTAGAAGCTTTCTCTGCTTGGTTTTTCTTAGCTGGAATGAGTGCCCCAAACTCTAGAATCTTTGTAGACTTGTCCTTCTCAAGCACATTTGGAAATGCAAATGCAAACTTCACCTTTGATATTTTGTTACATGTGGAACACATTCATTCCCAAGTTAATGGAACTTCCAAGGCACCACCAGATGTTATTGACAAACTTCATCAACTTTCTCATATGGTTTACGATCTTCAAAATGTCCAACACGAAACTAAAAAGAAGATAATTAACAATGATGAACAAGTTCAGGTTTTGATTACTTCTATTTTTTCTTTGAAGACTTAGAAGATATCACATAAGACATGCCCATATTTTCTCTTTATAACGGATTTTTCCACATATAAGTGCTGATATCTGGTGTATTGGAACAAGATATAACTATAGTGTTTTTGTGACTATTAATTTATATTCTTATGTATATTTAATTATGGATGCTTTACTCCTTATCCACCTCATTTTATTAATACTTATGTTCCCTGAATTAATATAATCTTAGCTTTTTCTTTAAAAAAGGAAAAAAACTCTCCTCCACGCTTTTCAGTGTTTTTAGATAATGAGGACACGTTTTATCAGAGTCAAAAGAGAGAACAGTTTTAAAGTCAAACGAAATTTAGCATCACGAGATTTAGCACTAGTATCACAATCTTCTATGAATATATCAGCATGAATCACCAGTTTTAGACAACAGAAGGTTCTATTAGTCGAATAAAATTCTGCAGAGCAATACTTATTTATTACTAATTTATATAGATGAAGGGTAGCCAATTAAAGACAAAGATTACATCCATCCTCTCAACTGCATCTTTTTACTAGTAATAATAATTTATCTAACAATACATTTAACAAGAGTCCACGTGATAGAACGGCCTGATTCTTTTAATTATAAATGTGAAACCGACGTCATTTGGCGACGCAGATGATTAAGTCCATAAGGGCTCCCATAGCAGAAGCGGGTCGGCATGATCGGCATGATCTCCTAACATGACGTGGGTGATATCGAACGCATTCCCTACATCTTCTTCTCTACCACAAAATCCGACATTGAAAGATGCAAGATTAGCCTGTGCTTTTAGAAGCTCTGCTTGCGTGGTTGCCAGCTGTGACTGCAGTTCTGAAACACGCTTCTGCAATTGACATACGACGCCCGTGAAACCGTAGACTGGATCATGGAGTCTGGAAGCGGTTTCATATACAATACTGTTTCCTGCATCCTCTCTCTTCTCAGCCTCTACATCCTGTAACACCCAAAAGACAGAAAATCATTACCCTGATTCAATGAAAGTTATTAATATTGGCTTTAATTTGTTTAGAGGTTTACTGTTGGATTGAAATCTTCTTGCGAAAAGAAAAATATCGAAACTTAGTTCGAAGGATATTGAGTATATTTCTGGTTCCAAATATTTTATGAGGAATTAAGAACTTCTGAGGGTTGTCCGATGGAAAGTAGGGAGCAAGCAAACATTTCTCTCCTCATTTTCTTCTTAATGTCCTGCAAGCTGCGCATGGGTATGCAATTTGACTGAGCTTTCCTGATTTCCTGTCCATCTGCAGGGGTAAGCACCAGCTTTGTATTATGAGTTTCTAGTGATTGACGTGCCAACGACACAAAGCTTCTCCTCTTTAAGCATAAATAGTAGATTTATAATTCATGAAAGCTCACCTTGGCGGGCAAATTACAGATCAGATGACTGTTTCGAGAAAAATAAAAGACGTATGGAATTTGCGACAAAAGAAAGGAAAAATATACAGCTGTACCGTAGTGCCTTGAGCCCTCTGAGTTTTTGGAGGTCCCAGACTCTCAACCCATTATTTTAAAGGCGAGCTCATGCATCGACCCATGTTGGGTCCCACAATGGGGGCAAAAGTTATAACGTGTTATAGCTTTTAAAGCGTTTGATCTAGAACCCTGTAGCATTACTGTCAATGATGGCGTAGTTTGGATAGGTAGCACTCACGAAGCACACAGCAAAATTGAAGGCTTCTTTTTTGGAATTTTTCATAACACAAAAAGATCTCTACTAAATTAGGTTTCAATTTGAATGTGAAACGAAGTTTTACGTTACTAAAAGGCTATAGAAAGAAGAACATAATTAGAAATTAATGAACAAGGTTTATAACTGCCTATTTTACCTGCAATCTGTCAAATCGGGTAGATGGTACGGCAATGACTTATTATTCAACCTCGAAATAAAAGAACATTGTTCAAACTGCAATGATAGCCATTATCTAGTTTAAATATTATTTCTTGGTTGGGATTTAAAAAAAAAAATCTAACCTAGCGAATTCTAAAATACCTTTAACACGAACTATTCTTCAAAACTATGATGTTTTATCGATAAAAATATTAGGTGTGGGGATTGATTGCAATAAATATTCTAAGATAGTAAAAATATATTGCAAGTCTTTACCTGTAATAAAAAAAGACAAAGAAAAACCAAACACCTTCAACTCTTCAAGTCACCTTCATTTCTCCAATGGTCACTTCTAATGATTAGATCATTAAAGAACCAATGATCAATAACCATGTGACTTGTGTATTTCAGTGGAATAATTTTTCGTCATGCTTCTCTTCATCATAGCAAAAAAAATTAAATGCCTTTGATGATACTCCACAATGAATATGAGATTATGTTAAAACTTATTTTCAAAAAATATGACTACTAGCAAATGGGTAAGCGTTGTCAATGCCTTCGAAAAATGCTAGCGTACAATATGGTAGGGAGCATCTCATATAGCTTCTTTAGTAATTTTCTTGATAGTATGTAAGTTTTAGTGGTTCAAAATCTACTATCATATTGCATGTGGAATTGAGCAAAACAATGTGCTCACATTTGATATTGGGGAATACTAATCAAAATGATATAATGACAACTTCATCCAATGTAATTTTAAAATTGCATGCAACTTCAGTTATTGATTAACCTTAGAATTTTAGAAGTTGTTAAAAGAATTATTTTGGTTGATCCATGTACAACATGACTTGTATTATGTAAACATCCTCTTTGCATGTAAAGCTTCGTAAATATGCCACAACCTTCAATACATCACCCTCTGAAATATGCTCATACTAGATAATATTGGATTGTTTAAATTTTTAAAGAGATTGTTTTGATGCATTTTTAGTTCATGCTTTCATAGTGAATTTCCTCCATATTCTTTGGTTGGAGGACACATAAATTTTAGTCCACCATAAGTTGCATGTACTACAAAATTTATTGTGCAACTTTGTATTGGATGGCATAGGAAACTTGATAGGTTTTAGCATGTAATACCTCAATTCAACATATTTCTTCATCTTAAATCTTCTTTATGCACTAGTGACAATGACATTGACAACACATCCTTTGTCTAATAGATAACAATATATTAGTTTTACATATTTTTGGGACAATGATGCTTTCTATGTAGATTTCATAGTATATTTTTTAACAAATGGTTTCTTACTAAAAGCATGTTCTCATTTGCATATAGTGACTTAGACTCTAGGTCTTCACACAATTTTTCTTGATGAAGAAAAACTCATTCTCTAACCTTTACCTTTCTTAAAATGCACTTGTTCTACACATTTTTGCAAGCATACTCTTGATAAATTCTATGTATTATTTTACCTCAAGCACAAATATTACCAACATGCACAAATATATTTCTTTTCATTAATTACTAATTCCTTTACTCATATCCTTCAACAAGTGTAGTTTATGTCCATGTTATCATGCAAACTTCTTATGCAATTTAAGTTTGATGATATATAAAATATTCCAGCTTAGAAAACCCACTTGCGATACTTTTTTGATGGTCTTTCTCTAGATGGCCCAATATTCATATGATACCACATTCATTTGATCTATTCAAGATAATAGACAACTCAATTCAGATGAGCATCCCTTGAAACTTCCTTCACTCTAATGTAACTTCAACATGCACCAATTTCAATAGGATACAAAGAGGATGAATACATCAAATCCACATTTAAATCTATCTAATGTATTACCTTAGATAGCAACAATAATGATAATAACTCTTATTAACAAAATGCTTCTCAAATGGGTCTAACTTCAAATATTGGCAAATGTTTCATTGAGATTAAAATAGAATGCTTGTAAACCTACAAATAAAAATAAGCATGAACAAAAAATTCTAATTCTTTTGTAATTGATCTATAAACAAATTTATACAACCTCATCCTTGCAAAGTATTACCTCCTCATAAAAATACAAAAGATATTAAACTAATATAGAGAACCAGTCCATTTGCAACACCCATGTATATTATTTTTCTCCATGTATATTATTTTTCTCCATAGGAAGATCATTCTGTTATACCAAATATTGAAGATAATCAATTGTGTACTTTTTTTCATTAATGGATTAGTATATACAAGAGAGGATATTTGTTGTTGTAACTATATTAGTTACAACTACCTAAAACTATCTATTAGACTAACACAAAAAAAATCATTACAATTCATACATGTTTGTATCTTTTTCAAGTTTGATTATAATTTTTACTAAAGAAATAGACAAATTTAAGTAATTAATACAAATAAATTCTTTTAATAAAAACAACATAGAATAAATTAAAATATTATTATTTTATTTATTTTTGAAAAATTATAAGAATAATGTGAAAGATAATAATAAATTGAGTTTTATGAAATCAATTTTATTTTAATTTTTCTTTTTAAGACATAAAAGAGAAATATAACAAAAAAAAATGTTAATTTTATTAAAATTAAACAACAACAAAAAATGGATTTGAGGATTCAATGCAACGTAAACATGTTATCTAATTTTTCAAAAGCTAAATGAAGCAATTAAATTTATTTTTTCTTTCAAAGTCTAAAATCATACTAATATGCAATAAAAAAATACTTTTAGATATTATTAAAAAAAATATAAGTCTAAAAGCAATAACGCTTTGTTTTTTTTTTTTTTTTTAAGATTATAATGCAAGAAAAGAAGATGATTTGACTTTTGCTTTCCAATAGATAAAAATACAAGGGAAGTAAATGTTTATTTTTTTTATTGTCAAAAGAGTAAAGGGATTAAGATGTAACTAATAAGAAATATATTTTTATTTCACTTTCAAAGGCCCTATAGAAACTATCATCCAAAAAGAATTTTAGATTTTCAAAACTAATATTGATATGTCATATGTACATTTGCAAATAAAGTTTAGATTTCACTTTAATCTATGCTTAAAATAAAGGATTTATTTAAGAATGAGATGCAATTTATGATGAGGAAACTAGATGGTTTTATTTTATTTTATTTTCTTAACTAATCATATGCAGGGTTATGTATAAGGGGGTGGACTCAAAATGTACTTGTAAAAAAATGGTGAATCCTAATCAAAATCAAGGTGAATCCTAAGAAAATCAAATCAATCATCTTCACACCAATAATTTGGGGCATAGTAAAGTCATATTTGGGGAAAAATTTGACCTATTAAATTAGCTTATAAATCCATAAAAAACACCACCATTAGATTAGGCTTTAAAATCGCTTTTCAAAAAGTACAAATATGACTATGTTTGGATATATATTGTGGCAAATTGACCCTAAGAAAAAATTGGTCCTAAAAATTTCAGGTGAATGGGCCAATGTTGAGGGTCCTCATATTCATACATTTTCAATTTTGAAAATACTAATATTCACCCAATTTGTGAATATTTGCCACTGTGCATAACCTTGATCATATGCCTACAACATTTAAAAGGAGGATTAGAGATAGCATACCTAATTTATGATGGTTGATGTTATTATTGTTTTAGACGTATAATCAACACATAAAATAACCAAAATAAAGAAATTTAGTGATGATGGATTTGGGGATTGCCTCAGTCAATCCCTTGATTCACTTAAGTTTACAAATAAAAATAGTTGAATCATGTAACAAAAGATAAGGTAACATATACATTAGTGAGTTATACCTTTACTTTACATATGCTACTTTCAAACTAACTAAAGGAAAATCACCTTTCAAAAGTGTGAGCTACTGATAGTGCTTACACATTAGAACCACTAGCACTAATGTTTGAAGTATGAGGTTAGAACCACTAGTGCTAATGTTTGAAGTATGAGGTCCAATCATGCTATCAATTGTGAATACCAATTATTGGATTTATTCACCAATATTATCTCTAAAAACCTAAAATATATACTAGTAGTGTAATATATACCTAAAGTTAACACATATAATAACAAAATGAATGCATAAGGGATATGCTAAGATAGGTTTCTTAAAAATATCAAGGGTTTAAACTATTTTTCAATGCATAATATAAAATATAAGAAAACAATATGGTACAAAGAACTATTGGTATATTAAAATGATTGTCTTAATTACAAGGTAAGAAAACATAAAATATAACATGATTACTAACTTTGCCCTACCAAATTTGCTTTATAAATGTAAGATTTTTGTATCAAACAAGAGATATAGATTAAATAATTAATGTTGATACTACAAGATGCATAATTTACATTATGAATTATGAGCGTAGACACCAAAAATTGATCCCATTGTATTCAAGGCATATTTATTATTGAGCATCAAATTAGACTAATCAAATCATACTAAATTGAATCTCAAACAAAATATATGAACATAGACATTGAATCATCTATCGATTATCCATCAAATATTCAAACCTTAATTTAACCTTTATTAATGACCTCAAAGATAATATTTTCTTCATCAATTAATAGTAGTGCTAAACAATTGTAATTTGGGAGACAATAATATTCAATATTAAAAAATCCTTCAATTAGCCCCATGCCCACTTACAAATTTCTAACTCAAGGCCCTAGTAATACTAGCACTATTTTTACGCAAGCAACATAATGCTTTTGATATAGTAACACTTTTGTTTGAAAGGAATAAAAAAGAAAAAATAAAAGTTAATAGGAATTAGCTCCTGCATCCAAGTTATCCAAGCACAATTGTACATTTTCCTCAATGAATCTTTATAAAAAATAATCTTATATTTGATGTGGCAACTTTCCACACTATCCATAAAATAATTTTAACTTTAAAAAAATCTACTTTTCAACAAATAAACCTCATTCCATACAAGTCATCTTTAGCAAAGGACAATAATATATATTTTTAATAAATTAGCATTAAAGCTATCCACTCTTAAACCTCTATAGCATATTAAGGATGTTGAATATTGCATTATTAAATTTTATATTATTAGCAATTGCTAATTCAGGACAACTAGCATTAGCTCTCATAACATCTTAATTTAACAACTATCTATCATAGTTGTTTATGTGTTTTAGATTCTAGGGTGTTAGAAGCAAGAAATCCATAATTCAAAGGCATACACAAACTTTTTCATGAGTTTGTGGATACATATGTGATCTCTCTTAACCCTTCTCACTCTCAACTTTTTTTTTATGCATGAGAAAATGGGGTTGTACTTGGGTCCTCCACCCTTGATAAATCACAACTTACTTCTATAAAGCTTTAGAGTTTTCAATCATATTTAGTTATAATCTCAATTGAGATGTTATAACTAGATACTTACATATTTTTCACAAAAAAAATGAATATATTATATTCATTTTTTGGATCTTATTCAAAATTTTAAATACAAATATTCAACATCCTTTTTATTGAGAATTTCTAATCTTGTTCATCCATCCATCCAAGTGAAATCTTGATTAGTGATGGTTTTTTATGATGCCAAGCTACCATTGTGCCACTTGAATATCCATAACTACTTTGATGGCTTCATCCTTCTGTTAATCTAGATAAAAATATTAGGATAATATTATTTTTAAAAAATAAATTGGCATTAAACTTCTACTTTTAAATATCTATAGCATATTAATGATGTTGGATATTTTATTATTAAAATTTAGCATTATTGACAATTTATAATTCATTCACAACTTAGACTTGACAACTAGCACCACCTCTCAGAATGTCTTAATTTTACACCTATCTACCATAATTCTTTAGGTGTTTTAAATTATGGAGTGTTAGAAGTAAGAAATGCATAGGTCAAATGCATGCACAAAATATTTCATGAGTTTGTAGATGCATATGAGATCTCTCTTAACATTTTTTACTCTTCACCTTAGATTTCAATCACATTACATTACTTAATTTGTATTAACTCTAGCATTGTTATTAAATGTATAGGATCTTGTAAAGGATATCCCGTTTGGATAGTTTGGCGTTATAATAATTTTAATAAATTTGAATGCACCTATTGTTTAGTGCTATTATATTTCTTTCAATGTTGGATCCTCTTAGTTATCATTTTATAATATTTCCTTTAACCATTATATTTTTAATAAAAGTTAAAGTTCTTTATTATTAGCGTATCAAAATTCTTAATATTTTGGTATAAGGTTGCAGATTGTAGAGGCAAGTTGCAAGTTGCAGGCTCATGTTAGGATCCATAGTCAATGACTTTTATTTAAAAAATAATAGCATCTACCATGGATGTTGCTTCTATTAACATGGTCCTTGATCTATCAGTGCCACTTTTCCTCACTGCTTTTGTCAAAAATTCTTTAAAATTCATCTCATCAAATATAATTATTATAAATTTGTACATCCTTGTCTTTTCCATTTCTATAGCTACTATTTAATTATTACATTAACATAATATTTCAATTTAGTTAAATATTGGTCCTTTAATTAGGTTATTTTAGATATTATGCACTTAGATAAAGTTTATTCTTATTTGGTTTTATTAATTATGTAAATTAAATTAGCTTGCATATATTTTAAATTTTAATAGTTATACTTACTAGTTATCTATTATGATATAAGACTTGATCATAAGTCTATCATAATCCTTAGGCTCGTTTGAGTGTTATTTTACATTAGTCCTTGTTTTATGACTATATTATTTTAAGTATTTATTACATGAATCTATTCAACATTTAAAGGTAGCATTATAATCAACTTGAAAACTTTTAGGACTAATATCACTTAACAATAGCAATTTTACTATCAACATATTTTTTTTTTGGTAAATAAAAGTCTTCATTAATTACCGAGTTTTGCAGGTTAACCCAAAACCTATTCCAATATCCAGTCTTCTACTGAGATTGTAGATCCTAGTCATCCTTGAAACTTTCTTCCCAAAAATTGTGTTGTATCCCCTACAACACCTTACTAACAAAGCACACTCATACCTAAACATAACTGTAAACATTACTTACATTGACAGGAATTGAAGTTTGGAATTTTACACTTGTGAAACCTGTTGCTTGCCCATTTCCTATTCTCTGTCGAAATATTCCAAGGCTTACACCCTGTTACCTTCATTTCCAATTTGGTATGATTTAAAGGTAAACCCCATAGTTATTACCAGCTCCATGTGGAAAGAACACCCATTCATATTTCTCCTTAACGGGTTGGTTTCTTTTCATGACTAATAATGTTTTCCACTTCACGTGACACACCTTGTGTCCATGTCACCAAACTACCAACATCAACACCTATGTTGGCTAATTTGTCAGCTGACCTGTTGGCCTCACGGTAAATGTGATGAGCCCTCTTGTTCTGTCTTGCCATAAAAAGGATCCTCACTTCATGGATGACTCCCTCGATTATCCATGGATGTTTTTTGCCATTGGTTAACAGGTTGATGATGTTCATAGAATCACCTTCAATCATCAAGTTACCTTGAGTTGCTTGGGCTACTTGCAACCCTCTCCAAAGGGCTCTAGCTTCTGCTTTGTTATTAGTTCTGATTCCAAATGGTTCAGCGAAGGCCTTGACCAGATTTCCTCAACATATAGGTAAATGGATCATGTATAACTTGTAACCTTTAATTTTTTACCTATTGTGTTCAAGAACATAAATGTACCATGGGATTTCCTGAGGTAGGATCCCAAATGAATCTAATCCCTTTTTATTGGAAAATATGCTATATTATCTCATAGGTAAATTTCTCTAGGATCAAATATCATTCAAATAAAATCTTCTCTCACATTCATAAAATATAAAACATGACATAGAAAAGTTACAAAATATTACATTGCATGGAGCTTTATCTCCAATATATAATTCTCATGAATTTTACTCTCCTCACAGGAGATGCATCCTTTCACGTGACTCACATGATAACAAAGATTCTCTTGATTCCATAACCTCCTACTTCACATATTGACACATCTTATCACTCTTAACTTCCATAAATACACTTATTGCCTATGACTTTTAACTTGCTCATTTGACACTTTGCACATTCATAACTCACACCTTACACTTGCACTCTTGACTACTTGAACACTTTATTACTGTAGAGGGGGAAAACTACCCTACTGCATTTGATTCTTGATTGGATCCATTGGAAGTCAAGGTGAACCATGGAGGTGTGTTATATTCTCTACATTCTGGGACACGAGAGGATGAGTTCACCAGGAATGATTTTAGGACTCGCTCCAAGTCTAGGGAATGAATATTTAATTTGTTCAATTAAGCATACACCTATTTTTTGACCTTTCTAAACTAAACTATGAGAATGAAAGAACAATGCAAAATACACAAGATGCAAGAAGACATGAGCTAGCCCTAGTATGATTCTATAATTCAATGATGTCTAGCTCTAATATTGTAAAATAAGGTCCTTGAGAAATGGTCTAAGTGAATGCACAAACAATATTAAAACCCTAGATTCACACTATATGCTTTTATTCTTTTAGATATCTAGAAATTTGATAAAATGCTCTTTCTTTACTTATAATATAGGTTTTGAATAGAAATAAACAAAAGTAAACACCAAAAAACCTAAAGATCTATTAGGGCACTTATCTAATTCAATGGTTGATCCAAGATTTATCTTGCATCTAGAATATCCAATGGATTCAAACCTATAAAATAACTTCACAAACCCTAGAAAAATTGATCAGTGTTTGGCAACCTACTTAGATTACTATAATACTGGGCTTTGAGGCACAATAGTCAAGTCGGCCCCTTGGTTATTTTAGTTGATTTTTCAAAAGTAAAATGATATTTGACCTTTGTAAAATGCACAAAAAAATTAAAATAGATAGATAATAGTGAAATATAATGCAGATAGGGTGAACACAACAAAATAATAAAATGCAAGTGTGAAATTGAGATTTTAGGGTGAGAAACTTATCCCCAAGCCCTAGTAAAAACCTGACCTGTTGGCCTCATGGTAAACATGATGAGCCCTCTTGTTCTGTCTTGCCATAAAAAGGATCCTCACTTCATGGATGACTCCCTCGATTATCCATGGATGTTTTTTTCCATTGGTTAACAGGTTGATGATGTTCATAGAATCACCTTCAATCATCAAGTTACCTTGAGTTGCTTGGGCTACTTGCAACCCTCTCCAATGGGCTCTAGCTTCTGCTTCGCTATTAGTTCTGATTCGAAATGGTTCAGCGAAGGCCTTGACCAGATTTCATCAACATATAGGTAAATGGATCATGTATAACTTGTAACCTTTAATTTTTTACCTATTGTGTTCAAGAACATAAATGTACCATGGGATTTCCTAAGGTAGGATCCCAAATGAATCTAATCCCTTTTTATTGGAAAATATGCTATATTATCTCATAGGTAAATTTCTCTAGGATCAGATATCATTCAAATAAAATCTTCTCTCACATTCATAAAATATAAAACATGACATAGAAAAGTTACAAAATATTACATTGCATGGAGCTTTATCTCCAATATATAATTCTCATGACTTTTACTCTCCTCACAGGAGATGCATCCTTTCACGTGACTCACATGATAACAAAGATTCTCTTGATTCCATAACCTCCTACTTCACATATTGACACATCTTATCACTCTTAACTTCCATAAATACACTTATTGCCTATGAATTTTAACTTGCTCATTTGACACTTTGCACATTCATAACTCACACCTTACACTTGCACTCTTGACTACTTGAACACTTTATTACTGTAGAGGGGGAAAACTACCCTACTGCATTTGATTCTTGATTGGATCCATTGGAAGTCAAGGTGAACCATGGAGGTGTGTTATATTCTCTACATTCAGGGACACGAGAGGATGAGTTCACCAGGAATGATTTTAGGACTCGCTCCAAGTCTAGGGAATGAATATTTAATTTGTTCAATTAAGCATACACCTATTTTTTGACCTTTCTAAACTAAACTATGAGAATGAAAGAACAATGCAAAATATACAAGATGCAAGAAGACATGAGCTAGCCCTAGTATGATTCTATAATTCAATGATGTCTAGCTCTAATATTGTAAAATAAGGTCCTTGAGAAATGGTCTAAGTGAATGCACAAACAATATTAAAACCCTAGATTCACACTATATGCTTTTATTCTTTTAGATATCTAGAAATTTGATCAAATGCTCTTTCTTTACTTATAATATAGGTTTTGAATAGAAATAAACAAAAGTAAACACCAAAAAACCTAAAGATCTATTAGGGCACTTATCTAATTCAATGGTTGATCCAAGATTTATCTTGCATCTAGAATATCCAATGGATTCAAACCTATAAAATAACTTCACAAACCCTAGAAAAATTGATCAGTGTTTGGCAACCTACTTAGATTACTATAATACTGGGCTTTGAGGCACAATAGTCAAGTCGGCCCCTTGGTTATTTTAGTTGATTTTTCAAAAGTAAAATGATATTTGACCTTTGTAAAAAGCACAAACAAATTAAAATAGATAGATAATAGTGAAATATAATGCAGATAGGGTGAACACAACAAAATAGTAAAATGCAAGTGTGAAATTGAGATTTTAGGGTGAGAAAATTATCCCCAAGCCCTAGTAAAAACCTGACCTGTTGGCCTCATGGTAAACATGACGAGACCTCTTGTTCTGTCTTGCCATAAAAAGGATCCTCACTTCATGGATGACTCCCTTGATTATCCATGGATTTTTTTTGCCATTGGTTAACAGGTTGATGATGTTCATAGAATCACCTTCAATCATCAAGTTACCTTGAGTTGCTTGGGCTACTTGCAACCCTCTCCAAAGGGCTCTAGCTTCTGCTTCGTTATTAGTTCTGATTCGAAATGGTTCAGCGAAGGCCTTGACCAGATTTCCTCAACATATAGGTAAATGGATCATGTATAACTTGTAACCTTTAATTTTTTACCTATTGTGTTCAAGAACATAAATGTACCATGGGATTTCCCGAGGTAGGATCCCAAATGAATCTAATCCCTTTTTATTGGAAAATATGCTAGATTATCTCATAGGTAAATTTCTCTAGGATCAAATATCATTCACATAAAATCTTCTCTCACATTCATGAAATATAAAACATGACATAGAAAAGATACAAAATATTACATTGCATGGAGCTTTATCTCCAATATATAATTCTCATGACATTTACTCTCCTCACGAGAGATGCATCCTTTCACGTGACTCACATTATAACAAAGATTCTCTTGATTCCATAACCTCCTACTTCACATATTGACACATCTTATCACTCTTAACTTCCATAATTGACACTTATTACCTATGACTCTTCACTTGCTCATTTGACACTTTGCACACTCATAACTCACACCTCACACTTGCACTCTTGACTACTTGAACACTTTATTACTGTAGAGGGGGAAAACTACCCTAATGCATATGATTCTTGACTGGATCCATTGGAAGTCAAGGTGAACCATGGAGATGTGTTATATTCTCTACATTCTGGGACACGAGAGGATGAGTTCACCAGGAATGATTTTAGGACTCGCTCCAAGTCTAGGGAATGAATGTTTAATTTGTTCAATTAAGCATACACCTATTATTTGACCTTTCTAAACTAAACTATGAGAATGAAAGAACAATGCAAAATACACAAGATGCAAGAAGACATGAGCTAACCCTAGTATGATTCTATAATTCAATGATGTCTAGCTCTAATATTGTAAAATAAGGTCTTTGAGCAATGGTCTAAGGGAATGCACAAACAATATTAAAACCCTAGATTCACACTATATGCTTTTATTCTTTCAAATATCTAAAAATTTGATCAAATGCTCTTTCTTTACTTATAATATAGGTTTTGAATAGAAATAAGCAAAAGCAAACACCAAAAAACCTAAAGATCTATTAGGGCACTTATCTAATTCAATGGTTGATCCAAGCTTTATCTTGCATCTAGAATATCCAATGGATTCAAACCTATAAAATAACTTCACAAATCCTAGAAAATTTGATCAGTGTTTGGCGACCTACTTAGATTACTATAAGACTGGGCTTTGAGGCACAATAGTCAAGTCGACCCCTTGGTTCTTTTAGTTGATTATTCAAAAGTAAAATGATATTTGACCTTTGGAAAATGCACAAACAAAGTAAAATAGATAGATAATAGTGAAATATAATGCAGATAGGGTGAACACAACAAAATAGTAAAATGCAAGTGCGAAATTGAGATTTTGGGGTGAGAAACTTATCCCCAAGCTCTAATTTATCAAATTCATGCTTTATAAATAGAGAGTGTAAATATGGCTTACCAAAATCATGCCCTATATAGGTGGGGCATGAATCTAGTTTATATGTCCTTTTTGGGCCCTAAAACAACGAAACAAAGTGCAAAACAATGAAGAATAGACTTGTGAAGCAACTAACGTAAATGCAAAACCTAATGAGTTGATGGAGGAAGAAATAAGCAATGAAGAGATGGATGAAGCACTCCAAGAAGGTTTATATATCCAATCACCAAGGCTCCTCCACTCAATCTCCAAGGGTAGCCAACTCCAAAGCACAAAACAACAAAACAACAACTTGCAATAGAAGGGCACTTGTTAACATGAGCAAATGAGTAAGTCAAGAATTAGAATCTCCAAAGAACTTGTTAGGGGTTAAAGAGGAAATCCAATCCTCTATTTATAAGAGGTTTGGAGATAAAAACAGACTAGAAAATGAAATTTCATCGTGAGAAAAGACCGACCCCAAAACGCGTAGATGAGGGAAGGGGTTTTAGTGAGAAAAATCCCTAGAATGCCAAATTCATGCGCAATAATTACATGGTATGAATTTGGAAAGATAAATTCATGCCTCGTAATTATTGGGCATGAATCTAGCAAGCCAAATTCATGCCCTCTATGGACCGAGCACGAATTTGGTAAAGCTAAGAAAACAAGGCCAAGGGAGAAGGCAAAAAGGTCCCAAATTTGCACTTAGCAAGCTTGGGTGGCTGACTAGGAATCTAAGGAAGAATTGAATCATTCCGATGGGTCAATTTTTCATGTCTACATTTTTTACCTCTTTGATGCATTTATGGACAAATAAATAGTTAAAGAAAGATGAAGACTCCTATAGACTATTAGCTTCTATTCTTATGCTGATATATGGTCTATTGCAACAAGATATAGCTATAATCTTTTTGTGGCTATTAACTTCTATTCTTATATATATTCAATCATGGATGCTTTACTCCTTATCCACCTCATTTTATTTTTCGGTGAATTAATTTAATCTTTTTAACTTAAAAAAAATCACTCTCCTTCACGCTTTTTAGATAATGAGGACACGTTTTATGAGAGTCAAGAGATAGCACAGCATTAAAGTCAAACGGATTTTAGGTGTTTGTATAAGAAGAGTATCACAATCTTCTATGAATATATCAGCATGAATCACAAATTCTATTAGTCGAATAAAATTCTGGAGAGCAATACTTATTTATTACTAATTTATATAGATGAAGGGTAGCCAATTAAAGACAAAGATTACATCCATCCTCTCAACTGCATTATTTTATTAGTGATAATAATTTATCTAACAATACATTTAACAAGAGTGCACGTGATAGAACGGCCTGATTCTTTTAATTATAATTATGAAAGCGACGTCATTTGGCGACGCAGATGATTAAGTCCATAAGGGCTCCCATAGCAGAAGCGGGTCGGCATGATCTTCATGCGTAAGATTTTCTTCTAACATGAAGTGGGTGATATCGCATGCATTCCCTCCACCTTCTTCTGTACTTTTAGAATCTCTGCTCGCGTGGGTGATACCACAAAATCCGACATTGAAAGATGCAAGATTAACCTGTGCTTTTAGAAGCTCTGCTTGCGTGGTTGCCAGTTGTGACTGCAGTTCTGAAACACGCTTCTGCAATTGACATACGACGCCCGTGCAACCGTAGGCTGGATCATGCAGTCTGGAAGCGGCTTCATATACAACACTGTTTACTGCATCCTCTCTCTTCTCAGCCTCTACATCCTGTAACACTCAAAAGACAAAAAATCATTACCCTGATTCAATGAAAGTTATTAATATTGGGTTTAATTTGTTTAGAGGTTTACTGTTGGATTGAAATCTTCTTGTGAAAAGAAAATATCGAAACTTAGCTCGAAGGATATTGAGTATATTTCTGGTTCCAAATATTTTATGAGGAATTAAGAACTTCTGAGGATTGTCCGATGGAAAGTAGGGAGCAAGCAAACATTTCTCTCCGCATTTTCTTCTTAATGTCCTGCAAGCTGCGCATGGGTATGCAATTTGACTGAGCTTTCCTGATTTCCTGTCCATCTGCAGGGGTAAACACCAGCTTTGTATTATGAGTTTCTAGTGATTAACGTGCCCTATTTATTGCCACCGACACAAAGCTTCTCCTCTTTAAGCATAAATAGTAGATTTATAATTCATGAAAGACATAAATGCTTACCTTGGCGGGCAAATTACAGATCAGATGACTGTTTCGAGAAAAAAAAAAGACGTGTGTAATTTGCGACAAAACAAAGGAAAAATATACAGCTGTAGCGTAGTGCCTTGAGCCCTCTGAGTTTTTGGAGGTCCCAGACTCTCAACCCATTATTTTAAAGGCGAGCTCAGGCATCGACCCATGTTGGGTCCCACAATGGGGGCAAAAGTTATAACGTGTTATAGCTTTTAAAGCGTTTGATCTAGAACCCTGTAGCATTACTGTCAATGATGGCGTAGTTTGGAAAAGTAGCACTCAAGAAGCACACAGCAAAATTGAAGGCTTCCTTTTTGGAATTTTTCATAACACAAAAATATCTCTACTAAATTAGGTTTCAATTTGAATGTGAAACGAAGTTTTACGTTACTAAAAAGGCTATAGAAAGAAGAACATAATTAGAAATTAATGAACTGCATATTTTACTTGCAATCTGTCACAGTGTAGACGGCAAGTTATTATTCAACCGAGAAACACTGCAAAGAACTGCATCGTGTTTAACATCATTCTTAGTTGGTTGGGATTATAAAAAAAAAAATCTAACCTATCGAATTCTAAAACAGGTTGACTGTTAATGGGAGTAACTGCACTTGCAACATATGATTTAGAAAACAAAAATGACAGACCTATGCCCTATAATTTGATTCATGTTTTATTAATATAATTTTTTTTACTTTTAAAACATGAAACGTCTACTGCTAAGTAACTGCGAAGATCACGGCTGGTGCATCGTACCCTGACGAGATAAACTACAAAGAAACAACGAATGAACTGAAATGATTTTGATCAGGGTACCAAGAGTTTTAATAACAGATGTACAATTTTACTTTTTTTTAAATTCGAACAGTGCTCGGTTTCTAAAGTCAAAAGAAAGAACGGACAGCCTTGGTGGTAACGTGGGCTGTGAAATTAAAACGTGTGAGTTAGTACGAAAAATTGCAGTTTCACAGGGTTGTTTGGCTATCACTATACTGCAAAAGTCAAAAAAAAAAAAAAAAAAAAGACGGTGGTAACGTGGCATGTGAAATTAAAACGTGTGAGTTAGTACGAAAATTTGCAGTTTCACAGGGTTGTTTTTTTTGGCTAAATTGGAGATGAAAATAACTTCTATTGATTGGTAAATGTTGATAAAATCTTTCATTCAATTTTCTGAACAGTCAGATCTCACAAACATCATACAGTGACAGCTCATGGAATCAGACAATTCTAACGATTCTCTTGCAAGCAGTAGCCCACTTTTTAAGCCGAATGTAGATGAAAATAAGATGCAGAAGCGTTGCAGGAAACTCGTTTTCCCCTCAATACTGACGTGTCATCGACATTAATTATAAATGTTTAAATTTGTAACAACCCAGAACAAACTTCATTTCTGGCTGACCAAAGAAAATTAGGAAAGGAACTAATTTTGTTAATTTTATTTTTGAATCATTTAAGCGAATAAATTGTTCATAATATAGACATATCCACATATTTGAGTTTAAGACTGTTGCAGTCAGTCATTCAAATAGAGGAGATTGGTTTTATCCCGTTGAATAACCTTTTTGTAAATTCGATCGTCCATGTTTTCTGTCATAAGGTTCAAACTACGACAAGGGTTATCCTCTAGGGCCCATAACACCTAGAGGGGATGCTTTCTTTCCTTTCCTCTTCATACTGAACCCTCGACAATCTTGTCGACTTATTTTTCCTCAACATGGAAGAGGTTAGCGTAATTATGTCTCCGTGACTAACTGGTGACTCCCATAATCCTGGAGGCAGTTAACGCCATGTCAATGCCCTGACCTTGGACCTCTTTACTCATACTCACTGCAACTCACAGTGATTTATCCCATACCAAACCCTATGGTCGTTCCACCTAAGTTCAATGAGTAGGTAATGAGCACTTGTGCTATCCGAGTCCAACCTAAAAAGGTGTCCCATACAACCCTTCTCACTCTCGTCCTGACCAAGTCATTTTGACCAATTCCGTCAGAACTAGGTTGTCTCAAACTTGTTGCGTGCTTCCTCGAACCTCAACATACTTGGATGTTCTTTTGTTTAATTTTTCAATTTCAACCTTCTAAAGGTCTTTCTAGGATTATTTCATTGTCAACTATTTCCAAAGAGTGATAACTACAATACCCTAAGGCAAGCTCTTTATAGTGTACAATAAAAGTATATCCCAATAATCACATACTATTAATTTTATTAAACACTATATCGGGTTTAAACCATTTTAAAATATAGTTGTACTTTTCCCAAAATATGTTTTGTCTTTTGATTCACAAAAAGAGTTTTGATAGCACTAGCTACTTATGCAAGTATAGCTTAAACACCATAAATTATTTATGTGAAGTTTGATAATAAATCTTCATGAGTTTTTCATAGCCTCCATAGTGTTTACATACAAAAGCTTTAGTCATCAACTATCCTCATTAAGGTTCGGGTCTCGGTTGCCCATACTACCAAGGTACTGGTCAACTCAGCAACAGAGTGTAAACGATTTCTACAAAATAGGTTTTTAGTTCATAGACATCAATCATTTATTCAAATATAACTTGTTTTCCTATTGGATATTCCAAAATTCGACAAGGTTAAAACACTATTTGCATTATTGAACTCTCAATTCCAAAAATCTCAATTGCAACATTCCGTAAGAGAGGATTTTAAACCAAAACTATTTAAATAAATAAGGATACACAATTTCGTATACAGTACACAAACTTTTCTTAACATCACTATAAACACTTGAACCATTTCTCTAATACATATTTTGTTCTAGCAAAAGAAATAACAACACATGAGGCTATATCTCCTCTTTCATGACATAGACATCATATATTCATTGTTTGATTTTGAATCACTTTCACCTACGAGCTTCGTTTGTCCAATTGCACAACTACTCGTCTTCGGTAGTTTCGCTCTGATGCTCGGGAACGGTACAATCAAGTAGTATATGACCACATCCTTTGTTTTATGGTATTCACATTGCAATAACTTTGGTACGACGTCCCTCGATGCTAGCTTCTAGCAATGTGCTTTCCAATTTCACTCAGCACCATACCATTTACTTACAAAGATCAACAATCCACATAGGGAGAAACTCAGAATCATCACTAGGGATCAGATACGACTCTCAATTATTGTAAATGCAAATTTTAACATGCCTAAATGCAAATCAAGCTATCAAAAGTAGCATACAAAAATTCACAAAATTTCCTTTCCTAGATTACCAAAGATTTATCTTTATAATTCTCTTTGTTTCTTCCTTCCTTCTCTTGACAATAAGGCTTCCTTGAAACTTGCCTCCCATAACATAAGGTGTTTCCCTATCCCCAGAGAAGTATAAATTAGTTTTTCCCAATTTGATTTAAATTAAAGTACAACTCGTTCACAACTCTCAACATCTCGTTGCTTCCAAACGTAATGTTTACTGCAAGGCAACAATGTAACAATCATAAAGTCTCTTGGTAATGCAATGTTTAAAACATCATAACAACAAAGTTTAAACAACATTACAGTACTTCTTAAAAATAGAATGATTCTCAATAATTTAATAATTCATCTATCTTTCCATTACTTTCAATTACTATCTGTCAACACAACGTCGTAGCAATATTTCACATAGTGAAAATCTTACTAATACAACAATATTAAATTATCAAATCCTTTGCTTTCATTTTACCATCTTACTAACATGGCAATACAACAAAGTTTCACACAACGATAAGTGAGACATGTTAAACATTTTTAGCAAGCATGGAGAATGAATACTTTTTGTTAAAACTACAAACAACCGACCTATTTCATGCTCTCTAACCACTCTCGTTCTTTGCTCTTCGCCTCCCACTCTCCCTTGTCTCATCTCTCCTTCTTTCCTTATCCTCTCAACAATTGTTTTCTCTTTTATTTTATTTTTCCTTTTTCTAAAAACAATTTGTGAAGGATGCACAAGTTGTTTACCTTTCCCCTTCATGCGTAGCGCCATATTGTTGAGTCACCACCACTCCCACTCAACTTTGTGCATACACCGAGTTATCATAACCATTAATCATTCACGATAGTTTAACAACAAACATGGAGAACACATCTTCACACATGGATGTTTTCAATTAAAACTTAGCTCTGCCCATCATCTAATCATTTCTTTAATATTTTTAATAATTATTTCCATAGTCGTATAAACTACTTTTCACACACTTTAAAGTAGGATAAGATAAATAATATTATAACCAATCTACTTCCACCTCTATGTAATACAACAATGGTATTTATAAAAACCTTTGCTACATGGTAAACTTATTTACCATAATAAATTCATATATAAACAAAGATCATTTTATATATTATACTTCATGCCATAACAAGCAATCACACACACAAGCATTTTCAAACTAGTGGTTCCCAACAAAATTACCACTTTAAACAACATATCCTATTTCTCACCATACAAGCAATATTTGAGCCAAATCAATCCATGCAATGATGCAATATGCAATGCATCTAAATGATATGCAAGTGCGAGTTTCCATGTACTCGCGATTCAAATCATCACTTCATTGTCTCACCTTTTTCCCCCTAACTTTTTTTCATTCATTGCCAACTGTCCTACACTCACAAAAGTCGTTAGCAGTACCAAAAATCATAGAAAAAGGTAAGTGTATGCATAATTCACTATTTTTCATAAACCGTGCGAGGAGGGTCATTACACAGTTATCGTTAACAAATTGATTGTCAGCTCGTTAAGGGCTTCATTAAAATTGCATGAAACCATCTGTACTGTGATGAGAGGTATGGTAACTGATTAGACGTGAACATGTTCTATGAGTGTGTTTAAAAGTGACATTGTTGATGACTACAAAGCATTTCTTCCTAGTCATTGCCATTCCATGAGAAATCAAGTTTCTTAGAATTTGTGGGGGATCTTATGTATGAAAAAACAATGTGTGAGTTATACATGCAGACGATAGATTATAAAGTATCGTCTATGATGTTAACGTGTCAAATTAGCTTAGATGGGATTTATGAACAATATGAATTTGTAGACGATAGATTCTGAATATCGTCTATGACGTTAATGTGTCAAATTAGCTTAGATGAGTTTTATAAACAATATGAATTTGTGTTATAGATAATTCATTGTGCATCTTCAATTATTGATGGAATAGTATATATACAAGAGAGGATATTTGCTATCGTAACTATATCGGTTATATTTATTTATACTTGTTTAGTGTTTCTTCATTAAAAATAATAAAATTTTTATCTTATTACATTAATGTAGAAGTAGAGATGGTAGTTTAAATGATTAGATGATAAACTTGGACACATAAAAGTTTATCAAATATTCCAAAATACATGGATTAGGGGACACACTATCCATGATTGGACTAAATATTGGGCCATCTAGAGAAATATCATTAGAAGAGTATTGCAAGTGGATTTTTTAAGCTAGAATATTTTATAATTCGTCGAACTTAAATTGTATGAGAAGTTTACATGATGGCATGGACATAAACTACACTTGTTGAAGGATATGAGTAGAGGTGCTCATAACTAATAAAAAGAAATATATTTGTGCATGTTGGAAAGATTTGTACTTGAGATAAAATAATACATGAAATTTATCAAGAGTGTGCTTGCAAAAATGTGTCACATATCCACATTCCTTATCATCACTTGCACTATTATCAATAGTCACTGTTGCCTTATCTTTATTTAACTTTTCTTTTATGAGATCCTTTGCTCATTGAATATAATCCATTATAACATGACCTATTTCCTTGCAATAAAAATACATAAGCCTATTCTTTGATATTTGATTTACCTTTGAGGATGACTGACTACTTTTAAAGGTAACATTAAGTTTGTTCTTCATTAGCAATTTGGTTTCTTCTGTAAGTGCATCTTGTTTCTTGATTTGATTTTTTTGATCAATCAATGAATAAATTATAACTTCTACTCTAGGACTTATCTTGTTCAATGCGAATACCATACTAGCATAAGTAGCAAGCATGTTGTTCAACAAAACAACTTTGGCATCATCATTGTTCATTGTGGCATTAATTATTGCAAGGTAATTCAAAAGAGAACGAAACTTACTTATGAGTTGAACTATATTTTTGCCTTCAATCATTTTCAATCCAAACAATATTTGCTTATCTAATGAGTATATATATGCATATACTTGTAACATGAACTATTCTTCAAAACTATGATACTCTGTCCAACAAAATATTAGGTGTGGGGATTGATTACAATAAATGTTCTAAGGTAATAATAAATGTTGCAAGTCTTTGCTTGGAATAAAAAATATAGAAAAACCAAACATCTTAGACTCTTGAAGTCGTCTTCATTTCTCCAGTTGTCACTTTTTAATGATTAGATCATTATTCGTACCAATGATCAATAACCATGTGACTTGTGCATTTAAGTGGAAGAATATTTTATCATGATTCTCTTTGTAATAACAACAATTTTTAAATTCCTTTGATGATACTCCATTTTGAATGTGGAATTATGTTAAAACTTATTTTCAAAAAGTACAATTACGAGCAAATGGGCAGGTGTTATTAGTGCCTTCAACAAATGTTAGCATACAATATGGTAGGAAGCTTCCCATCTAGCTTCTTTAGTGCTTTCCTTGATAGTATGCAAGTTTTAGTGGTTCAAAATCCACTCCCATGTTGCATGTGGGATTGAACAAACAATGTGCTCACATTTGATGTTGGGGAATACCAATCAAAATGATTGAATGACAACTTTGTCCAATGTAACTTTGCAATTTTACTTTTAAAATAGATGACAACTCCACCTTTGACATGGAGTTTATGAATAACCTTAGAATTTTAAAAGTTGTTAAAAAAACTTTTGGTTGATCCATGTACAACATGGCTTGTCTTGTGTAAACATTCTATTTGCATGTAAAGCTTCATAAACATGCCACAACCTTCAATATATCACCCTCAAAAATATGCTCATACAAGTTAGACGATATTAGATTATTTAAAGTTTTAAGGAGATTGTTTTGATGCATTTCTAGTTCATGCTTTCATAGTGAATTTCCTCCATATTATTTTGTTGGAGGACACATAAATTTTAGTCCACCATAAGTTGTATGTACTACAAAATTTATTGTGCAGCTTTGCATTGGATGACATAGGAAACTAGATAGGTTTTAGCATGTAATACCTCAAATCAACATCTTTCTTCACCTTTGACCTTCTTTATGCACTAGTGACAATGACATTGATAAAACATCCTTCCTCTAATAGATAACAATCTGTTAGTTTTGAATGTTTTTGGGACAATGATGCTTTCTCTTTAGACGTCATAGTATCTTTTTTTAATAAATGGTTTCTTACTAAAAGCATGTTCTCCTGTGCATCTAGTGACTTAGACTCTAGGTCTTTTCACACAAATTTACTTGATGAAGAAATAACTCGTTCTCTAACCTTTACCTTTCTTAAATTACACTTGTTCTACACATTTTTGCAAGCACACCCTTGATAAATTCTATGTATCATTTTATCTCAAGCACAAATCTTTCCAACATGCACAAATATATGTTGTTTCATTAATTATGAGTGCCTTTACTCATATACTACAACAAGTGTAGTTTATGTCCATATCATCATGCAAACTTCTCATACAATTTAAGTTCGATGATCTATAAAATATTCCAACTTAGACAACCCACTTTCAATACTCTTTTGATGGTCTTTCTCTAAATGACCCAATATTTAGTTCGATCATGGATAGTGTGTGTCATAATCTATGTTTTTTGGAGTATTGGATGAACTTTTATGTATCCAAGTTTATCATCTAATCTTTTAAACTACCATATCTACTTCCACATTAATATAATAAAATAAAATATTATAATTTTTAATAAAGAGACACAAAAACAATATAAATAAATATAACTGATATAGATAAAACAACAAATATCCTCTCTAAATACCATATTCTTATGTTCGTTCCACTTTAATACCTCTTCTATACCTCTTCTTCTCTTGTATATATATACTATTCCATCAATAAAAGATACGCAACGAATTATCTACAACACAAATTCATATTGTTTATAAACCCCATTTAAGCTAATTTGACACGTTAACGTCATAGACGATATTCAGAATCTATCGTCTGCACGGATAACCCGCACGTTGGTTTTTTAAACTTTGTTTTCTCGTGGAATGGCAATGACGAGGAAGAAACGCTCCGTAGTCATCAGCAAGGGCACTTTTAAACACAATCGGGCCCGACTCGCCTGAAGAGAAGCAGGGCCCCACCACCACGAGGCACAACAGCTCATTCCCACAGACCAGACGCTACCCGACAGACGGCAAAGTGAGGCCCATCACCAGTTTATTGTCAAATATAATTTACTCCTGTGGCTCAGGGCGGTCCACGATATCTAAATCTGGGCTCTTATTGGGGCGGCCCTGGCGCTTAGTTGTACAAGAATTTTTTTATTTTTTTTTATATTGAGTATTACTTCAAACCTAATCATATTACCACCTGTAAGGACGCCACTTACAGTGAATAGAATCGAAACTATTATCAACATTGCTTGCGATTTTTGGTAGTAACTCACATTTATTTTGCCTATTACCAACTAACCTCTGCGGCTGTCCGTAGTGACTCAAACGCTGTAAAAGCTATTATAACACATGCGGGGACAGAACACGTTGTGGGACCCAACATGGGTCGATGCATGAGTCGATGCATGAGCTCGCCTTTAAAATAACGGGTTGAGAGTCTGGGACCTCCAAAAACTCAGAGGGCTCAAGGCACTACGCTACAGCTGGTATATTTTTTCTTTGTTTTGTCGCAAATTACATACGTCTTGTATTTTTCTCGAAACAGACATCTGATCTGTAATTTGCCCGCCAAGGTAAGCTTTCATGAATTATAAATCTAGCATTTATGCTTTAAGAGGAGAAGCTTTGTGTCAATGGCAATAAATAGGGCACGTTAATCACTAGACACTTATAATACAAAGCTTGTGTTTACCCCTGCAGATGGACAGGAAATCAGGAAAGCTCAGTCAAATTGCATACCCGTGCGCAGCATGCAAGACATTAAGAAGAAAATGCGGAGAGAAATGTTTGCTTGCTCCCTACTTTCCACCGGACAACCCTCACAAGTTCTTAATTCCTCATAAAATATTTGGAACCAAAAATATACTCAATATCCTTCAAGCTAAGTTTCGATATTTTATTTTTTACAAGAAGATTTAAATCCAACAGTAAATCTGTTAACAAATTAAAGCCATCATTAATAACTTTCATTGAATCAGCCTAATGACTTTCTGTCTTTTGGGTGTTACAGGATGTAGAGGCTGAGAAGAGAGAGGATGCAGTAAACAGCATTGTATATGAAGCCACTTGCAGACTGCATGATCCAGTCTACGGTTGCACCGGCGTCGTACGTCAATTGCAGAAGAGTGTTTCAGAACTGCAGTCACAACTGGTAACCACGCAAGCAGAGCTTCTAAAAGCACAGGCTAATATTGCATCTTTCAATGTCGGATTTGGTGGTAGAGAAGAAGGTGGAGGGAATGCATTCGATATCACCCACTTCATGTTAGAAGAAAATCTTACGCATGAAGATCATGCCGACCCGCTTCTGCTATGGGAGACCTTATGGACTTAATCATCTGCGTCGCCAAATGACGTCGCTTTCATATTTATAATTAAAAGAATCAGGCCGTTCCATCACGTGGACTCCTCTTAAATGTATTGTTAGATAAATTATTGTCACTAGTAAAATAATGCAGTTGAGAAAATGGATGTAATCTGTCTTTAATTGGCTACCCTTCATCTAAATAAATTAGTATTGCTTTGCAGAATTTTATTCGAGTAATAGAATCTTCTGTATTAAAACTGGTGATTCATGCTGATATATTCATCGAAGATTGTGGTATACAAATACCTAAATTTCGCTTGACTTTTATATATATATAATAAAAGATTTTTAAATAAATTTGTATAATTATATAAATATAGGTTTTAATGTTATTTTTATTTTTGAAATTTTGATTTAATAATTATATATATTTTTAATTTGAATGAATATAGTTTTGTATAAGGTAAATTATTAATTGTAATCTTTTAAAATTTAAATTATAAATTTTATTTTTAAGTAAATTATAAGTACTTTAAACTAGTTAAAAGTTACTAGTTTGTTAGCCAACTAGTAATATCAAGGGATTTTTGAAAAATTAAATTAACATGACAACTGAATATCTTGTATATATAAGATGATGTCGAAGGTGCTATATCATATGTGAAAGAATCAAATTTTAGAAGCATCAATGAGCATCAATGAGCGCAACACATTTAATTTAGTCAAATATTTATTTTAAATGTATTTTGTTATTTAATCAATTTCAAAATCCATATAACATCATTAGACATAGTTTTCTCTTTAACCATTAAAAATGATTTTTTTTCTAAATCTATAGATTTGACTCATATGATAGCCATAATTGTCAAGATAGAACCATAGTATTTCTAGACATAGTTTTTTAGTGAGACGTTAACATTAGAAAGTGCATAAAATTATCATATTAGATGGTTTTTCTTTAAAAACTAAACTAATCTACAAATATCTTTATTTGAAAGAAAATAATATTTCCAACAACTAAGGCGTAATAGTTGAGGATCCATGTGTGAGAACCTTGTAAACTAATGAGGGTTGTGTGATTTATAGGACTAGTTTTAAGTGTACATATGAGATTCCACCTCCATATTCTCTATCAACTTTGCTCTAATATTAGCCATAATATTTAAAGTAGTCAGTTTGGGATAAGAGGTGAGAATGATGATTTTATTATTACATGTCAAATCCCATATACTTGCATATTTTATATCTATGAGGTCATATAGAGATAGGGTCAAACTTATGGGAATGCATGGACTAAAACATAGTGAAACCATAGTATATATTGAATCTCACTTGCATATCCTCTATGATTTGTGTCTCAATGCTAACCTAAATATTTTACCAACTAGATTTGGGGTAAGATATGGGGAATAAGAAATTTTACACTATAATTCAAAGTTTTAATTACATAGGAAAATACCTTGAAGGGATATGAGAACACTTAGAGGTAGGGACTTAAACTTATGGAAATACATGAACCTATGGTCAATTGTCATGATCTTATACATTGATGTCCATCCTCATGCTCTCTATGAGTTGTTTTACAATGTTAACCTTGATATTTTTTACATGTGTGGTGAAATTAGTAGAAAATGCAAAGTCTCACACCATAATATAACATCCAAATTATATAAGTCATTACCATGTAAAAAAATGAGGACATCTTTATGTAGGGCTTGAACATATTGTAATGCATGGACCTAACAATGGGAAAACATAGGAATAGGGTCATGTTTAAACGAAAAATATATTAAACATTGTACTCACATTTATAATATATTTTTTCCAATTATTAAACATAAAAATATTTTCAAATCATTTTGCACAAATAGGGGGTTACAACACAATTTGCATTATAATGACTCGAAACCATAAGGATTGATCATTTACTAATGCATTGACCTAGGGTCAAGTGTAACCATTTAATGGATCAAATTCCACCCTCATGTTCTTGATGGGATTTATCCTAATGCTAAAATTTATAGTTTATGCAATGAGTTTAGGAAAAATAACTAGGATCGTAGAGTTTTACATTGAAAACTAAGGTTTAAACACACAAGCTATTATCTTGTATAGCCATGAGGACACATGGGCCAAAGAATAAATGATTGTTTCCTTGGTCATAAGATCATATGACTACATGGATGTATACATGGTATAGGTATATGGTACTTATTATAGATTTTTTAATTTAGGATACATATGTGAAAGGATGCAAGGGTATGAGAAGAATACCCAATAAACTATCACCCATAGAGAAGTTCAAATTATAAATTAAATGAATATAACAATGAGAAAATGTAGATAAATGATTTGAGTGTATGGCAATTTATGGAGGTAGGGTCAAGTAGCCATATGTCTAGGATTGGGTGTAACAATATTATTGGATCAAATCCCCCTAATATTCTTTATGAGATGCATTATAAGTTTAATATTTATATTTTACCATCTAGTTTAGGGAGAATTATAGGGGACATAGAGTTTCATAATATAATCACATGTATAGGCCCTTTGCATATCCATGAGGATACATGGACCTAGGGTCAAGTGTAAGAACATTAATAAGGTTGTATGGATACACATATATGGGGGTATGTAAGGTGTATATATGTACTATTAGTGTAGACCACTATATTTTGGATACATTGGTGCAAGGATGTAGGTGTATGCAAAGTGAAAGGCTTCAATTTTATAGGGAGAGTGATTCATAATATAGTCATCATTTCTAAGATAAAATAATAATATCATCAAAAATATTATTTGTAGAGGAGTTAAATTTATAAAATACATAAAATGGTCCATAACTACACTAGAGGAAGGTTGTAAATTCATGATGATGTATGGACCTATGATTTGGTTGCCATAGGCATGAGGTTGAGTGTAACCATATTATAGATTGAATACTACCATCAACTTCTTTATGAGCTCTATCTCAATTCTAACCTTAACATTTTTATCTAAGGCATTATCAAGGAATTTTGAGATTCATTTCACTTATATGAGTTTGATATAAACTCAAATGCTTATATGGTGATGGAAATTCTTGTGCAAGCATATCCCACTAATGATCATTTATTATAATAGCATATTATTCAAATGATGTGATAAAAGTGTGGCTTGTTCAAATTTATATAACCAACTCAAAAATAATAAGAAATACATATTTGATCCCACATAATACTCTCTTTAATGCCCTAATATTATTCAGGGACAAGCCGATTCAAACATATTACTAAGTAAATCAAAGCATATAATTTATAGAAAAGAACATAGATATGAAAAGTATCCTTAAACTTACTAATATTCTCAATAAAAAATAAAGTTTTTTTTTAACCTTATGAAGAAATGGTTAGACAAGTGAAGGTATAAATACCTACCCCACACTACAACTGACTCAATGTTAATTATAATGAGGGACCATTAGATAATAATATAATGATACAAAATTATCACTTTGCAAGCTACACATCATCCAATAGGATAACTACATTGATTACAATATAGATTTTATCATAGCCTCAAGTTAAAGTTAATACTTATTTCAAAATCCTTGCATATATTGAATAGAATACATAAATAAATGACCTCATGATTTATACTTTCTTAAAATATTCTCTTCTAAATGAGGGTGATATTGCAACAAAATAAAAATTACTCGAGCATAACCTTGACCAAGGTATTTGCTATTTGATCCAAGAATTAATATTATTCATTTGTTGATGTAATATTCTATACTAAATAGGCTCAATTATACTCAAACTCTCATAAAAGGCATGACAAGGAATTTTTTTAGGAATCCCCAAATGCTCTAGAATCAATAACATACACCAAACATGGATGATGGTATCATTCACAATATAATATTAAGCTTCCACAAAAGGCTAAAGATACAATAGATTACCATTGATAGCAGCATTAGTCAAGTGTAAATCCTAGAGAAGACACTAAACCAATAATAGACATACATTTACCAAGCTTATCTCTATAATAAAATTGGAGTATTAAAATAATACTAAATGCCCATGTGATAAGTTTTTATTAAGTAGAACAAAGTTCACTTAACCATTAGTGACTCTATTGTGTTTCCTATGTGTACTTGGAATAATAACTAATGGAAAAGACAATCTAATTGAGTGTGAGTAAGGTATAAAAGACTTCCAAGAAGGGATCCATAAAATGTAGAGTTAATTAATGGAGTGGAAGAATTATCTTCAATACTCAACCTAGACACATATGGAGTATAACCTAGCTTACACTTCTCCATCCTAAAATATTATAAAAGGTTTAATACATACTTAGGTTGTGATAAGTTGATCCTTAACCATGGCCACTCAACTAAAATTCCCTAGAAGTAATTGAGGAGACTTAAATTTATCACCTCAAAAGTATCTTAAATACCTAGGTTTATATGCTAAATCATGGTTGTTGAGATCTCACTAATGATGATCTCATCAACATATATCATAATGATTATAATTTGATTGAGATGATGTTTAATGAACACATCATGATATACACCACATTGATAAAAACCACTATTAAAAATAATGAATGGATCCTCTCATGCTTTGCATAATGTACCTATTTAATTCTATATGAGAACTTCTTAGGCCTATTAACCAATGATAAAATACCATGGAAAATAAATCCATATGGCTATAGATTATATTATACCTATGTAGAAAATCACTCTTGTCACCCATATACAACAAACTTAGTCTTGTAAAACCATTTATAACCAACCACATTCTTGTCCTTGGGAAAAGTGTCTATCTCTTAATTCTAATATTTCATGAGAAAATTATACACTACCTATGCTACATCTTCTCAATGAAAATATCCCTTTTCATATAAGTGAGAAGATTTATGGAGTCATCCATATAGATATCAAGTCTTGATAATGTGGGATATTTTGATGATGTTTCTATGGTAATATAGGATTTTTATATTGAAGAAGGATTTGAGTCCATTTAGGCATAATATATTTTGTTAAAGAAGGATCTCAATAGGTAAAGGGACAATAATGATGATAAACTGAATATACTACCATATCCTCAAAATATAAGAAGTCATACAACATTGTGGTGTAAGACATAACAGGATCACACTCATATAAAAATGGAATATAAAAAGTAAGAAGAATATAATATTAAAAAAAAAACCAATATAGTAGAAAATTTGTAATAAATTCATAGATGAAGTAGAACCATGCTTATAAAAATGCATTTCAATATCACATGGAGTGAGGAAAATCTATGAGGGTAGGAAGCAATACTAGATAAATGTAAAGAAGGAATCTTGTCAAACTCCATGACATGATTAATGAGGATATCTTGATAAATAATTTCACTAAGGTGATAAGGCTTTGGTTTCTCACTATAACCCACATGAATGCATTGATTTCTCTTATATTAAAGTTTATTCTAATTATCCTAAGGAATGTTATTCCTTGTAATTGATCCACAAATATTAAAATGTAAAACAAAATCCACTCTACTATCCATATATAAAATGGTGTTATACCTTTAACAATATCGTTTGGTGTCTCGTTTATGATTTATGCTATATAAGTCACTACTTCACCCCTAAAATTTATCTTCATTTTATTATAATGAATATAGAAAGAAATATTTCTAAAATAATTTTTAATTTTTTGCGTGGTTACCCTATTCTATTGAAATGTGTAGTTAATATACTACTATAAAATAATTCCATAACCCACCATGATATCCTAAGAGGTATTACTAGTGTACTTTTTACCACCATTAGTCCATAGATATTTGATTTACTTTTCACTGTAATTTGATGCCAATGCCTTGAAAATAATAAAATTTTGAAAGGAATCATCTTTAAATTTAATAGTTTAAATTCATAACTATCTACAAAAATTATCAATAAAATTGAGAAAATACCTATTCCAAGAAAGAGAATAATCTAAATATAGTGTTAGATAACACAAGTTAGCATCACTGCACCATCATTGTTTGTCTTAAATTATTATGTCATGTCTTAAATTACATCAAAATACATGCTATAAATTTCGAATGGGATGTTAAGAGTTAGTCATAAATTATAAACTGGAAGTGGGTATGCTATAAGTTGCAAAGGCAACAAGAGAATTGTAAGGGAAAATATATATATATATATATATATATATATATAATAAAAGATTTTTAAATAAATTTGTATAATTATATAAATATAGGTTTTAATGTTATTTTTATTTTTGAAATTTTGATTTAATAATTATATATATTTTTAACTTGAATGGATATAGTTTTGTATAAGGTAAATTATTAATTGTAATCTTTTAAAATATAAGTTATAAAATTTATTTTTAAGTAAATTATAAGTACTTTAAACTAGTTAAAAGTTACTAGTTTGTTAGCCAACTAGTAATATCGAGGGATTTTTGAAAAATTAAATTAACATGACAACTGAATATCTTGTATATTATAAGATGATGTTGAAGGTGCTATATCATATGTGAAAGAATCAAATTTTAGAAGCATCAATGAGCGCAACACATTTAACTTAGTCAAATATTTATTTTAAATGTATTTTGTTATTTAATCAATTTCAAAATCCATATAACTTCATTAGACATAGTTTTCTCTTTAACCATTAAAAATGATTTTTTTTCTAAATCTATAGATTTGACTCATATGATAGCCATAATTGTCAAGATAGAACCATAGTATTTCTAGACGTATTGTTTAGTGAGAAGTTAACATTAGAAAGTGCATAAAATTATCATATTAGATGGTTTTTCCTTAAAAACTAAACCAATCTACAAATATCTTTATTTGAAAGAAAATAATATTTCCAAAAACTAAGGCGTAATAGTTGAGGATGCATGTGTGAGAACCTTGTAAACTAATGAGGGTTGTGTGACTTATAGGACTAGTTTTAAGTGTACATATGAGATTCCACCTCCATATTCTCTATCAACTTTGCTCTAATATTAGCCTTAATATTTAAAGTAGTCAGTTTGGGATAAGAGGTGAGAATGATGATTTTATTATTGCATGTCAGATCCCATAGACTTGCATATTTACATCCATGCGGTCATATAGAGATAGAGTCAAACTTATGGGAATGCATGGACTAAAACATAGTGAAACCATAGTATAGATTGAATATCACTTGCATATCCTCTATGAGTTGTGTCTCAATGCTAACCTAAATATTTTACCAACTAGATTTGGGGTAATATATGGGGAATAAGAAATTTTACACTATAATTCAAAGTTTTAATTACATAGGAAAATACCTTGAAAGGTTATGAGAACACTTAGAGGTAGGGACTTAAACTTATGGAAATACATGAACCTATGGTCAATTGTCGTGATATTATACATTGATGTCCATCCTCATGCTCTCTATGAGTTGTTTTCCAATGTTAACCTTGATATTTTTTACAAGTGTGGTGAAAGTAGTAGAAAATGCAAAGTCTCACACCATAATATAACATCCAAATTATATAAGTCATTACCATGTAAAACAATGAGGACACCTTTATATAGGGCTTGAACTTATTGTAATGCATGGACCTAACAATGGGAAAACATAGGAATAGGGTCATGTTTAAACGAAAAATATATTAAACATTGTACTCACATTTATAATATATTTTTTCCAATTATTAAACATAAAAATATTTTCAAATCATTTTGCACAAATAGGGGGTTACAACGCAATTTGCATTATAATGACTTGAAACCATAGGGATTGATCATTTATTAATGCATTGACCTAGGGTCAAGTGTAACCATTTAATGGATCAAATTCCACCCTCATGTTCTTGATGGGATTTATCCTAATGCTAAACTTTATAGTTTATGCAATGAGTTTAGGAAAAATAACTAGGATCATAGAGTTTTACATTGAAAACTAAGGTTTAAACACACAAGCTATTATCTTGTATAGCCATAAGGACACATGGGCCAAAGAATAAATGATTGTTTTCATGGTCATAAGATCATATGACTACATGGATGTATACATGGTATAGGTATATGGTACTTATTATAGATTTTTTAATTTAGGATACATATGTGAAAGGATGCAAGGGTATGAGAAGAATACCCAATAAACTATCACCCATAGAGAAGTTCAAATTATAAAGTAAATGAATATAACAATGAGAAAATGTAGATAAATGATTTGAGCGTATGACAATTTATGGAGGTAGGGTCAAGTAGCCATATGTCTAGGATTGGGTGTAACAATATTATTGGATCAAATCCCCCTAAGATTCTTTATGAGATGCATTATAATGTTAATCTTTATATTTTACCATCTAGTTTAGGGAGAATGATAGGGGACATAGAGTTTCATAATATAATCACATGTATAGGCCCTTTGCACATCCATGAGGATACATGGACCTAGGGTCAAGTGTAAGCACATTAATAAGGTTATATGGATACACATATATGGGGGTATGTAAGGTGTATATATGTAGTATTAGTGTAGACCACTAGATTTTGGATACATTGGTGCAAGGATGTAGGTGTATGGAAAGTGAAAGGCTTCAATTTTATAGGGAGAGTGATTTATAATATAGTCATCATTTCTAGGATAAAATAATAATATCATCAAAAATATTATTTATAGAGGAGTTAAAATTAGAAAATACATAAAATGGTCAATAAGTACACTAGAGGAAGGTTGTAAATTCATGATGATGTATGGACCTATGATTTAGTTGCCATAGTCCTGAGGTTGAGTGTAACCATATTATAGATTGAATCCTACCATCAACTTCTTTATGAGCTCTATCTCAATTCTAACCTTAACATTTTTATCTAAGGCATTATCAAGGAATTTTGAGATTCATTTCACTTATATGAGTTTGATATAAACTCAAATGCTTATATGGTGATGGAAATTCTTGTGAAAGCATATCCCACTAATGATCATTTATTATAATAGCATATTATTCAAATGATGTGATAAAAGTGTGGCTTGTTTAAATTTATATAACCAACTCAAAAATAATAAGAAATACATATTTGATCCCACATAATACTCTCTTTAATGCCCTAATATTATTCAGGGACAAGCCGATTCAAACATATTACTAAGTAAATCAAAGCATATAATTTATAGAAAAGAACATAGATATGAAAAGTATCCTTAAACTTACTAATATTCTCAATAAAAAATAAAGTTTTTTTTTAACCTTAAGAAGAAATGGTTAGACAAGTGAAGGTATAAATACCTATCCCACACTACAACCGACTCAATGTTAATTATAATGAGGGACCATTAGATAATAATATAATGATACAAAATTATCACTTTGCAAGCTACACATCATCCAATAGGATAACTACATTGATTACAATATAGATTTTATCATAGCCTCAAGTTAAAGTTAATACTTATTTCAACATCCCTGCATATATTGAATAGAATACATAAAGAAATGACCTCATGATTTATACTTTCTTAAAATATTCTCTTCTAAATGAGGGTGATATTGCAAAAAAATAAAAATTACTCGAGCATAACCTTGACCAAGATATTTGCTATTTGCTCCAAGAATTAATATTATTCATTTGTTGATGTAATATTCTATACTAAATAGGCTCAATTATACTCAAACTCTCATAAAAGGTATGACAAGGAATTTTTTAGGAATCCCCAAATGCTCTAGAATCAATAACATACACCAAACATGGATGATGGTATCATTCACAACATAATATTAAGCTTCCACAAAAGGCTAAGATACAATAGATTATCATTGATAGTAGCATTAGTCAAGTGTAAATCCTAGAGAAGACACTAAACCAATACTAGAAATACATTGACCAATCTTATCTCTATAATAAAATTGGAGTATTAAAATAATACTAAATGCCCATGTGATAAGTTTTTATTAAGTAGAACAAAGTTCACTTAACCATTAGTGACTCTATTGTGTTTCCTATGTGTACTTGGAATAATAACTAATGGAAAAGACAATCTAATTGAGTGTGAGTGAGGTATAAAAGACCTCCAATAAGGGATCCATAAAAGGTAGAGTTAATTAATGGAGTGGAAGAATTATCTTCAATATTCAACCTAGACACAAATGGAGTATAACCTAGCTTACACTTCTCCATCCTAAAATACTATAAAAGGTTTAATACATACTTAGGTTGTGATAAGTTGATCCTTAACCATGGCCACTCAACCAAAATTCCCTAGAAGTAATTGAGGAGACTTAAATTTCTCACCTCAAAAGTATCTTAAATACCTAGGTTTATATGCTAAATCATGGTTGTTGAGATCTTACTAATGATGATCTCATCAACATATATCATAATGATTATAATTTGATTGACATGATGTTTAATGAACACATCATGATATGCACCACATTGATAAAAACCACTATTAAAAATAATGAATGGATCCTCTCATGCTTTGCATAATGTACCTATTTAATTCTATATGAGAACTTCTTAGGCCTATTAACCAATGATAAAATACCATGGAAAATAAATCCATATGGCTATAGATTATATTATACCTATGAAGAAAATCACTCTTGTCACCCATATACAACAAACTTAGTCTTGTAAAACCATTTATAACCAACCACATTCTTGTCCTTGGGAAAAGTGTCTATCTCTTAATTCTAATATTTCATGAGAAAATTATACACTACCTATACTACATCTTCTCAATGAAAATATCCCTTTTCATATAAGTGAGAAGATTTATGGAGTCATCCATATAGATATCAAATCTTGATAATGTGGGAGATTTTGATGATGTTTCTATGGTAATATAGGATTTTTATATTGAAGAAGGATTTGAGTCCATTTAGGCATAATATATTTTGTTAAAGAAGGATCTCAATAGGTAAAGGGACAATAATGATGATAAACTGAATATACTACCATATCCTCAAAATATAAGAAGTCATACAACATTGTGGTGTAAGACATAAGAGGATCACACTCATATAAAAATGAAATATAAAAAGTAAGAAGAATATAATATTAAAAAAAAAAACCAATATAGTAGAAAATTTGTAATAAATTCATAGATGAAGTAGAACCATGCTTATAAAAATGCATTTCAATATCACATGGAGTGAGGAAAATCTATGAGGGTAGGAAGCAATACTAGATAAATGTAAAGAAGGAATCTTGTCAAACTCCATGACATGATTAATGAGGATATCTTGATAAATAATTTCACTAAGGTGATAAGGCTTTGGTTTCTCACTATAACCCACATGAATGCATTGATTTCTCTTAGATTAAAGTTTATTCTAATTATCCTAAGGAATGTTATTCCTTGTAATTGATCCACAAATATTAAAATGCAAAACAAAATCCACTCTACTATCCATATATCAAATGGTGTTATACCTTTAACAATATCGTTTGGTGTCTCGTTTACGATTTATGCTATATAAGTCACTACTTCACCCCTAAAATTTATCTTCATTTTATTATAATGAATCTAGAAAGAAATATTTCTAAAATAATTTTATTTTTTTTGCGTGGTTACCCTATTCTATTGAAAGGTGTAGTTAATATACTACTATAAAATAATTCCATAACCCACCATGATATCCTGAGAGGTATTACTAGTGTAATTTTTACCACCATTAGTCCATAGATATTTGATTTACTTTTCACTGTAATTTGATGCCAATGCCTTGAAAATAATAAAATTTTGAAAGGAATCATCTTTAAATTTAATAGTTTAAATTCATAACTATCTACAAAAACTATCAATAAAATTGAGAAAATACCTATTCCAAGAAAGAGAATAATCTATCATAGTCACATGAATATCATTATAGACAAGATCAAACTATTGAGAAGCATGATAAACAATTCATGTCTAAAAATAATCAGAAAATATTTTTAAAAAATGCATCCATCATAAATTTACTTCTAAATTAACATGTTGAAGTTATCAACCATACAAATATGAATGACCTATCTCAAATATCAAATGTTGGTGACATATAGCCACTAGTTCCATTATCTACTAATGCTAAATTCCTTAGCAAGCATGGAAACCGATCTATTCCACTTAAAATAGGATGAAGATGGAGTCTCATCAAGTTAATATGTTGTGTCTTATTTTTCTTCTTAGTTTCTTTCTTTAGGTCTTCTTTTGTATAATTGTACTAGAGTGGTGTAGATTTTTGTTTTACCTATATTTAGGCAATCCAAGAAAGTAACTAAACCCCATAGGTTATGGAAACACAAGTTCAAGTCAAACCTAGATAAGACATTAATTTAGAAAAATAATAATGTAATATTAGGTATGGTCAAGTCAGATGTACTATATAGATGTTTCTAGAAGTAACATAAAGTGTATAGGAATAAAGTAATAGGTATAGGCCATACACATAAGACTAGTATTAAATAACAAGAGCAAATAAAGAGCAATTCATCATGATAAAGGAGCAAAGTAATTGATAAAAATTGACCCAATAGGCAAGTAACTAATAAATATAAAATGAAAATATGTACTAACCTTGTATGGTACTAGCCTTTTTATGATGTTTTCATGAATACCTTTTATTAATACTTCATCCATATTGATATTTATACACTAAGCTCCTTTTCTTTGATGTTTTTTCCTAGATGATTTTAATATTCAATAGGATAAGACACTTCATGATTAATAATTTTCCACAATGGCCATGAAGTAGGGTATTCCATTAGAAATAATACTAACATAGATATCAAATGACTAAGATTCCTCTTTTGATAATCTAAGAAAAACAACGATTGGTTTCCTATTGCCTCCTTTAGTATCCTATAATGGATTTGGATAAGATATAGAGAAGAAGAGGAATTTGGGATAAAATAAGATGTTGGAGAAGAAGAAGAATTCACCTATTAAGAATATTCTATATAATACAAAATAAATTTAATGTTGGATTCACTTTGAAAATGGTCAAAATGACATAGTACTTATAGTGATTTTGATGTACAGACCCAGGGAAAATGGGGGCTTAGGTCTGAGGAGAATTGCTCATATGAATTTAGCTTTACTAGCTAAGCAGGCGTGGCGCCTCATTTTTGGTGAAGAAAATGAATGGAAAACTATCATCAAAAGAAAGTATCTTCAAAATATGGAATTTCTAAGTGACTCAGTTCCAATCAGAGGTTTTGCTTTTTGGAAAGCAATTATCAATTGTAAGGAAATCATCAAAAAAGGTTTAATATGGGTTTTAGGCAATGGTGAGAGGATAAATTATTGGAATGATAGGTGGGCTAAGGACGAACCACTGACGCAATATCGTAACTTAGCCCAAATTAGAGATATCATGGAAGAACTCATTGGCAGAAAAGTCTTCGATTATATGGTTGAGGACAGAGGCAGAATGAAGTGGAAACAAATAAGTATTCAAGGATTTCAAGCAGAATCAAATGATCTTTGTAACATTCTCGGGCAACAGTTTATCCCCATGAGACCCAAGGAAGACCAAGTGACCTGGGCTCCTACGAAAAACGGGCAGTTCACTGTTAAATCATCTTACAAGCTTTTGCTTGATGACGAGGATTTTGTCCTCCAAAAGGACTTAGTTTGGATAAAAAATTTAATTCCAAAAATTGCAGTCTTTTCATGGCTAGTTATCCAAGGAAGAATTCTAACCATTGATAATATGATGCATAAATGTATTTGTGTCACTAATCATTGTTATCTATGCAGGGCTAATTTGGAGACCATTTATCATATTTTCCTTGAGTGCCCTTTTTCCTTGACTATCCTAAGTGGGGTTTTTCAAGCCTTCAATATTTCTTGGGTTAAACCAACCACTGTACTTTATTTGCTCGTCTAGTGGCCTTGCCTCTTTTCAAGCCAAAGACTTAGATACATGTGGAAAATTTGTCTCAATCACTATCTTTGGTAGGTGTGGTTAGAAAGGAACCATAGAGTCTTTAATGAGTCTATCCATGATCAAAAAACTATCATTGCAAGGATCCTATCCTTTGCCAATGAGAATGTGAACCTTATCCCTTTTGATAGTCGTAAACCTCATCTGCAGGAGACCACGATTGCTCAATATTTAAGCTTAACCTTGTTAGATGAGTCTGTGCCTAGGGTAGTTAACCCCAGAGCCAATGTTAAGTGGTCCCCACCTCCTACGGATTATTTTAAGCTTAATTTTGATGGAGCGACTAAGGACAATCCTAGAAGAGCAGGCGCTAGCGATATTGTGCGAGATCATAATGGGAATATGATGCTTGCATTTTTTGAATATTTGGGAACAAGGATGAACAATGAAGCTGAAGCTAGAGCTATGTGGAGAGGCCTTCAAATGACTCAAGACTTAGAAGGCAATTTGATCATAGAAGGAGACTATATGCATGTTATAAATCTCCTCAATAATTGGAAAACACCTCCTTGGAGGATTAAAACAATTGTTGAAGAGGCTAGGATCCTTTTCTAGGGAAGATAGGACAGAAAAGCCCAACATGTCTTTTGGGAAGCTAACAAAGTTGCTTATAAGCTAGCCAATTTGGGTGTTGATGGTGACAAACTTTTCAAATGGGAACACGGTATCCCGAGCGAAGTAGAGGAGCTTATTCAATAAGAATGCCAAGAATGATAGTCAAATTTACCAATAGGGAAGGCACTATAAGTTCGAAGGCTATGAGTATTCCTGCCTCTTTTTTGAAATGGACTCACAATAAAAATTATCCGAGTTGTCAGTCTTGGTGGATGCTGCTTGGAAATACCACAAAGACTAATGGGAATAGTCACATGTCAGATAACATGGCTCCTAGTCATCTTAGTAATTTGAGGTTGGTTGATAATCACAGGGCAGGAAAGAAACGACAATATAAGACTTCAAACCAGAGCCACGTGGTCCACCATATAGCCACCACCATAAATCTAGCCAGCAGGTTCACTTCTCCAAGGCTGATTGGCCAAGACGGGATGTGGTCCCAAAGCATGTCATATACGGAAGAAAGCAATTACCAAAGAATTATTAAGAGTAACTGTCAATACAGAGCTTGTGGGAGTTTTTTTAGTACTTTGCTATGTGTGTCTATAGCTTTTTGTTTCTCCATTGTTTCAAGGAAGGGATCTGTGTCTGTTTCTTTTTTTTTAATTATGATGCAGGTGTGTTTTCTCGAGGTATATCCAAAATGTTGTATGGGAAGTTTTTTTTTGATAACAGGCTATGTGCCTTACCGGATGTAATGGATTTGGCGGCATGTAGATTTTACATATATAGGATCCTTAGTAAGGACATGTTCATCAATAGCCCTGGGCTGATTTTTGTAAAAGGTTTTGGGTCAACCTGTAAAACCCGGTATTAATGCTATAGTATCTTATCTACCAAAAAAAAATAGTGATTTTGATGTTTAAATTTAATGGATTGAAAGCACCATTCAAAGGAAAATTCTCTAGTTAACCAAGGAAAAAAGAATTAATTATGAAAAGAATTTTAATGGCATACATAGAGGTCATGTAACAACCCACTCACCTGGTTTCCCGATAAAAGAACAGTTAGAAACCAAATAATTTTTCTAAAAGGTTTTACTGCTTTGGCTATAAATGTTTTCCTATCATAACAAGTTTGATCTTAAGGTTACCAACATCAAAAAACATCCCTTGAATCTTTTCATATTTACAAATAGTATACAATAGGCACAACATACCACTTTTGGGTTCAAGACTGTTGTAGCCAATCTCCCAAGTGGATGAGATTAGCTAAATCCCATGAATATGTCATTTAGTGGTAATGGTTTTCTCATTTATCATCCACATATTCTAGCATGAGGACCAAACCACGATGAGTTTTATCCTCTAGGGCCCATAAAACCTAGAGGGGAACACTTATTATCCCTAACTTCACACACTATATCTTCAATGATTCAGTTGACCTATTTATACTTAGTGTGGAAGTGATTAGCATATTTATGCCTTAGTGACAAATTCGTAATTCCATTTTTCCTGGAAGCAATTAGCACCTTGTCAAGTCCTTGACCTTGGTCTTCATCACACAATACCATCACAACTCATTGAGATTTGTCCCATACCAAACCCTATGGCCACTTGGTAAAGTTTGACGAGTATGGTATTTATCACAATGCTCTTCAGGAACAACCTAGAAAAAGCCATACCACCTTTTCGTTATGATCTGGCCAAGTTTTTTATTGACCAATTTTGTTAGTCGATAGCTGCCCCAAACTAATTGCATGCCTACCCTCACCCCAATATTCCTGGATGAATATCTAAATTAATCTTGGGTCAAGTTTTCCTTAGAGACTCATTACTTTATTTAATATCCATTTTTCCTAAACAAGCATTTAGGTTAACTTGAGTTGGTACTACTTCCTTTAGAAGCAACTTCATTTTAAAAGAATATGGTGAATAACTCATTTAAAGTGGTTTGCTATTTAAAACCAAACTAAATATATATTTTTAACAAGTAACTATTATCAATCTAAGGTTTAGATTTACCCATAAACAAAGATAGTTTTTAATAAATCATTTCAGAGATATATGGATACTTTTGTTCTCTTTGGGTTTTAAACTCTTTTTCACTTAGCGAGCAAAATTCCAAATCAATCCTAATATCTTACTAAAATATAGGTTAAAATAACTACCACATAATATTTTTTTGCACACAAAAGCTTCTTTTTTATCTAAGTATGCAGGGGTATGAGAAGAATACCCAATAAACTATCACCCATAGAGAAGTTCAAATTATAAATTAAATGAATATAACAATGAGAAAATGTAGATAAATGATTTGAGCATATGGCAATTTATGGAGGTAGGGTCAAGTAGCCATATGTCTAGGATTGGGTGTAACAATATTATTGGATCAAATCCCCATAATATTCTTTATGAGATGCATTATAAGTTTAATCTTTATATTTTACCATCTAGTTTAGGGAGAATTATAGGGGACATAGAGCTTCATAATATAATCACATGTATAGGCCCTTTGCATATCCATGAGGATACATGGACCTAGGGTCAACTGTAAGCACATTAATAAGGTTATATGGATACACATTTATGGGGGTATGTAAGGTGTATATATGTAGTATTAGTGTAGACCACTAGATTTTGGATACATTGGTGCAAGGATGTAGGTGTATGCAAAGTGAAAGGCTTCAATTTTATAGGGATAGTGATTCATAATATAGTCATCATTTCTAAGATAAAATAATAATATCATCAAAAATATTATTTGTAGAGTTAAATTTATAAAATACATAAAATGGTCCATAACTACACTAGAGGAAGGTTGTAAATTCATGATGATTTATGGACCTATGATTTGGTTTCCATAGGCATGAGGTTGAGTGTAACCATATTATAGATTGAATACTACCATCAACTTCTTTATGAGCTCTATCTCAATTCTAACCTTAACATTTTTATCTAAGGCATTATCAAGGAATTTTGAGATTCATTTCACTTATATGAGTTTGATATAAACTCATATGCTTATATGGTGATGTAAATTATTATGAAATCATATCCCACTAATGATCATTTATTATAATAGCATATTATTCAAATGATGTGATAAAATTTTGGCTTGTTTAAATTTATATAACCGACTCAAAAATAATAAGAAATACATATTTGATCCAACATAATACTCTCTTTAATGCCCTAATATTATTCAGGTACAAGCCGATTCAAACATATTACTAAGTAAATCAAAGCATATAATTTATATAAAAGAACATAGATATGAAAAGTATCCTTAAACTTACTAATATTCTCAATAAAAAATAAAGTTTTTTTTAACCTTAAGAATAAATGGTTAGACAAGTGAAGGTATAAATACCTACCCCACACTACAACTGACTCAATTTTAATTATAATGAGGGACCATTAGATAATAATATAATGATACAAAATTATCACTTTGCAAGCTACACATCATCCAATAGGATAACTACATTGATTACAATATAGATTTTATCATAGCCTCAAGTTAAAGTTAATACTTATTTCAAAATCCTTGCATATATTGAATAGAATACATAAATAAATGACCTCATGATTTATACTTTCTTAAAATATTCTCTTCTAAATGAGGGTGATATTGCAACAAAATAAAAATTACTCGAGCATAACCTTGACCAAGGTATTTGCTATTTGATCCAAGAATTAATATTATTCATTTGTTGATGTAATATTCTATACTAAATAGGCTCAATTATACTCAAACTCTCATAAAAGGCATGACAAGGAATTCTTTTAGGAATCCCCAAATGCTCTAGAATCAATAACATACACCAAACATGGATGATGGTATCATTCACAATATAATATTAAGCTTCCACAAAAGGCTAAGATACAATAGATTACCATTGATAGCAGCATTAGTCAAGTGTAAATCCTAGAGAAGACACTAAACCAATAATAGACATACATTTACCAAGCTTATCTCTATAATAAAATTGGAGTATTAAAATAATACTAAATGCCCATGTGATAAGTTTTTATTAAGTAGAAGAAAGTTCACTTAACAATTAGTGACTCTATTGTGTTTCCTATGTGTACTTGGAATAATAACTAATGGAAAAGACAATCTAATTGAGTGTGAGTAAGGTATAAAATACTTCCAAGAAGGGATCCATAAAATGTAGAGTTAATTAATGGAGTGGAAGAATTATCTACAATACTCAACATAGACACAAATGGAGTATAACCTAGCTTACACTTCTCCATCCTAAAATATTATAAAAAGTTTAATACATACTTAGGTTGTGATAAGTTGATCCTTAACCATGGCCACTCAACTAAAATTCCCTAGAAGTAATTGAGGAGACTTAAATTTATCACCTCAAAAGTATCTTAAATACCTAGGTTTATATGCTAAATCATGGTTGTTGAGATCTCACTAATGATGATCTCATCAAGATATATCATAATGATTATAATTTGATTGAGATGATGTTTAATGAACACATCATGATATACACCACATTGATAAAAACCACTATTAAAAATAATGAATGGATCCTATCATGCTTTGCATAATGTACCTATTTAATTCTATATGAGAACTTCTTAGGCCTATTAACCAATGATAAAATACCATGGAAAATAAATCCATATGGCTATAGATTATATTATACCTATGTAGAAAATCACTCTTGTCACCCATATACAACAAACTTAGTCTTGTAAAACCATTTATAACTAACCACATTCTTGTCCTTGGGAAAAGTGTCTATCTCTTAATTCTAATATTTCATGAGAAAATTATACACTACCTATGCTACATCTTCTCAATGAAAATATCCCTTTTCATATAAGTGAGAAGATTTATGGAGTCATCCATATAGATATCAAGTCTTGATAATGTGGGATATTTTGATGATGTTTCTATGGTAATATAGGATTTTTATATTGAAGAAGGATTTGAGTCGATTTAGGCATAATATATTTTGTTAAAGAAGGATCTCAATAGGTAAAGGGACAATAATGATGATAAACTGAATATACTACCATATCCTCAAAATATAAGAAGTCATACAACATTGTGGTGTAAGACATAACAGGATCACACTCATATAAAAATGGAATATAAAAAGTAAGAAGAATATAATATTAAAAAAAAAACCAATATAGTAGAAAATTTGTAATAAATTCATAGATGAAGTAGAACCATGCTTATAAAAATGCATTTCAATATCACATGGAGTGAGGAAAATCTATGAGGGTAGGAAGCAATACTAGATAAATGTAAAGAAGGAATATTGTCAAACTCCATGACATGATTAATGAGGATATCTTGATAAATAATTTCACTAAGGTGATAAGGCTTTGGTTTCTCACTATAACCCACATGAATGCATTGATTTCTCTTATATTAAAGTTTATTCTAATTATCCTAAGGAATGTTATTCCTTGTAATTGATCCACAAATATTAAAATGTAAAACAAAATCCACTCTACTATCCATATATCAAATGGTGTTATACCTTTAACAATATCGTTTGGTGTCTCATTTATGATTTATGCTATATAAGTCACTACTTCACCCCTAAAATTTATCTTCATTTTATTATAATGAATATAGAAAGAAATATTTCTAAAATAATTTAAATTTTTTTTGCATGGTTACCCTATTCTATTGAAATGTGTAGTTAATATACTACTATAAAATAATTCCATAACCCACCATGATATCCTGAGAGGTATTGCTAGTGTACTTTTTACCACCATTAGTCCATAGATATTTGATTTACTTTTCACTGTAATTTGATGCCAATGCCTTGAAAATAATAAAATTTTGAAAGGAATCATCTTTAAATTTAATAGTTTAAATTCATAACTATCTACAAAAATTATCAATAAAATTGAGAAAATACCTATTCCAAGAAAGAGAATAATCTAAATATAGTGTTAGATAACACAAGTTAGCATCACTGCACCATCATTGTTTGTCTTAAATTATTATGTCATGTATTAAATTACATCAAAATACATGCTATAAATTTCGATTGGGATGTTAAGAGTTAGTCATAAATTATAAATTGGAAGTGGGTATGCTATAAGTTGCAAAAGCAACAAGAGAATTGTAAGGGAAAATATATATATATATATAATAAAAGAGATTTTAAATAAATTTGTATAATTATATAAATATAGGTTTTAATGTTATTTTTATTTTTGAAATTTTGATTTAATAATTATATATATTTTTAACTTGAATGGATATAGTTTTGCATAAGGTAAATTATTAATTGTAATCTTTTAAAATATAAGTTATAAAATTTATTTTTAAGTAAATTATAAGTACTTTAAACTAGTTAAAAGTTACTAGTTTGTTAGCCAACTAGTAATATCGAGGGATTTTTGAAAAATTAAATTAACATGACAACTGAATATCTTGTATATTATAAGATGATGTTGAAGGTGCTATATCATATGTGAAAGAATCAAATTTTAGAAGCATCAATGAGCATCAATGAGCCAAACACATTTAACTTAGTCAAATATTGATTTTAAATGTATTTTGTTATTTAATCAATTTCAAAATCCATATAACTTCATTAGACATAGTTTTCTCTTTAACCATTAAAAATAATTTTTTTTCTAAATCTATAGATTTGACTCATATGATAGCCATAATTGTCAAGATAGAACCATAGTATTTCTAGACGTATTGTTTAGTGAGAAGTTAACATTAGAAAGTGCATAAAATTATCATATTAGATGGTTTTTCCTTAAAAACTAAACCAATATACAAATATCTTTATTTGAAAGAAAATAATATTTCCAACAACTAAGGCGTAATAGTTGAGGATGCATGTGTGAGAACCTTGTAAACTAATGAGGGTTGTGTGACTTATAGGACTAGTTTTAAGTGTACATATGAGATTCCACCTCCATATTCTCTATAAACTTTGCTCTAATATTAGCCTTAATATTTAAAGTAGTCAGTTTGGGATAAGAGGTGAGAATGATGATTTTATTATTGCATGTTAGATCCCATAGACTTGCATATTTACATCCATGCGGTCATATAGAGATAGAGTCAAACTTATGGGAATGCATGGACTAAAACATAGTGAAACCATAGTATATATTGAATATCACTTGCATATCCTCTATGAGTTGTGTCTCAATGCTAACCTAAATATTTTACCAACTAGATTTGGGGTAATATATGGGGAATAAGAATTTTTACACTATAATTCAAAGTTTTAATTACATAGGAAAATACCTTGAAAGGCTATGAGAACACTTAGAGGTAAGGACTTAAACTTATGTAAATACATGAACCTATGGTCAATTGTCGTGATATTATACATTGATGTCCATCCTTCAGTTGTTTTCCAATGTTTACCTTGATATTTTATACAAGTGTGGTGAAAGTAGTAGAAAATGTAACGTCTCACACCATAATATAACATCCAAATTATATAAGTCATTACCATGTAAAACAATGAGGACACCTTTATATAGGGTTTGAACTTATTGTAATGCATGGACTTAACAATGGGAAAACATAGGAATAGGTTCATGTTTAAATGAAAAATAAATTAAACATTGTACTCACATTTATAATATATTTTTTCCAATTATTAAACATAAAATATTTTTAAATTATTTTGCACAAATAGGGGGTTACAACACAATTTGCATTATAATGACTTGAAATCATAGGGATTGATCATTTATTAATGCATTGACCTAGGGTCAAGTGTAACCATTTAATGGAGCAAATTCCACCCTCATGTTCTTGATGGGATTTATCCTAATGCTAAACTTTATAGTTTATGCAATGAGTTTAGGAAAAATAACTAGGATCATAGAGTTTTACATTGAAAACTAAGGTTTAAACACACAAGCTATTATCTTGTATAGCCATGAGGACACATGGGCCAAAGAATAAATTATTGTTTTCATGGTCATAAGATCATATGACTACATGGATGTATACATGGTATTGGTATATGGTACTTATTATAGATTTTTTAATTTAGGATACATATGTGAAAGGATGCAAGGGTATGAGAAGAATACCCAATAAACTATCACCCATAGAGAAGTTCAAATTATAAAGTAAATGAATATAACAATGAGAAAATGTAGATAAATGATTTGAGCGTATGACAATTTATGGAGGTAGGATCAAGTAGCCATATGTCTAGGATTGGGTGTAACAATATTATTTGGATCAAATCCCCCTAAGATTCTTTATGAGATGCATTATAATGTTAATCTTTATATTTTACCATCTAGTTTAGGGAGAATGATAGGGGACATAGAGTTTCATAATACAATCACATGTATAGGCCCTTTGCACATCCATGAGGATACATGGACCTAGGGTCAAGTGTAAGCACATTAATAAGGTTATATGGATACACATATATGGGGGTATGTAAGGTGTATATATGTAGTATTAGTGTAGACCACTAGATTTTGGATACATTGGTGCAAGGATGTAGGTGTATGGAAAGTGAAAGGCTTCAATTTTATAGGGAGAGTGATTTATAATATAGTCATCATTTCTAGGATAAAATAATAATATCATCAAAAATATTATTTATAGAGGAGTTAAAATTAGAAAATACATAAAATGGTCCATAACTACACTAGAGGAAGGTTGTAAATTCATGATGATGTATGGACCTATGATTTAGTTTCCATAGTCCTGAGGTTGAGTGTAACCATATTATAGATTGAATCCTACCATCAACTTCTTCATGAGCTCTATCTCAATTCTAACCTTCACATTTTTATCTAAGGCATTATCAAGGAATTTTGAGATTCATTTCACTTATATGAGTTTGATATAAACTCAAATGCTTATATGGTGATGTAAATTATTGTGAAATCATATCCCACTAATGATCATTTATTATAATAGCATATTATTCAAATGATGTGATAAAAGTGTGGCTTGTTTAAATTTATATAACCAACTCAAAAATAATAAGAAATACATATTTGATCCAACATAATACTCTCTTTAATGCCCTAATATTATTCAGGGACAAGCCGATTCAAACATATTACTAAGTAAATCAAAGCATATAATTTATAGAAAAGAACATAGGTATGAAAAGTATCCTTAAACTTACTAATATTCTCAATAAAAAATAAAGTTTTTTTTAACCTTAAGAATAAATGGTTAGACAAGTGAAGGTATAAATACCTATCCCACACTACAACCGACTCAATGTTAATTATAATGAGGGACCATTAGATAATAATATAATGATACAAAATTATCACTTTGCAAGCTACAAATCATCCAATAGGATAACTACATTGATTACAATATAGATTTTATCATAGCCTCAAGTTAAAGTTAATACTTATTTCAACATCCCTGAATATATTGAATAGAATACATAAAGAAATGACCTCATGATTTATACTTTCTTAAAAATTTCTCTTCTAAATGAGGGTGATATTGCAAAAAAATAAAAATTACTCGAGCATAACCTTGACCAAGATATTTGCTATTTGCTCCAATAATTAATATTATTCATTTGTTGATGTAATATTCTATACTAAATAGGCTCAATTATACTAAAACTCTCATAAAAGATATGCCAAGGAATTTTTTAGGAATCCCCAAATGCTCTAGCATGAATAACATACACCAAACATGGATGATGGTATCATTCACAACATAATATTAAGCTTCCACAAAAGGCTAAGATACAATAGATTATCATTGATAGTAGCATTAGTCAAGTGTAAATCCTAGAGAAGACACTAAACCAATACTAGAAATACATTGACCAATCTTATCTCTATAATAAAATTGGAGTATTAAAATAATACTAAATGCCCATGTGATAAGTTTTTATTAAGTAGAAGAAATTTCACTTAACCATTAGTGACTCTATTGTGTTTCCTATGTGTACTTGGAATAATAACTAATGGAAAAGACAATCTAATTGAGTGTGAGTGAGGTATAAAAGACCTCCAATAAGGGATCCATAATAGGTAGAGTTAATTAATGGAGTAGAAGAATTATCTTCAATATTCAACCTAGACACAAATGGAGTATAACCTAGCTTACACTTCTCCATCCTAAAATACTATAAAAGGTTTAATACATACTTAGGTTGTGATAAGTTGATCCTTAACCATGGCCACTCAACCAAAATTCCCTAGAAGTAATTGAGGAGACTTAAATTTCTCACCTCAAAAGTATCTTAAATACCTAGGTTTATATGCTAAATCATGGTTGTTGAGATCTTACTAATGATGATCTCATCAACATATATCATAATGATTATAATTTGATTGACATGATGTTTAATGAACACATCATGATATGCACCACATTGATAAAAACCACTATTAAAAATAATGAATGGATCCTCTCATGCTTTGCATAATGTACCTATTTAATTCTATATGAGAACTTCTTAGGCCTATTAACCAATGATAAAATACCATGGAAAATAAATTCATAAAGCTATATATTATATTATACCTATGAAGAAAATCACTCTTGTCACCCATATACAACAAACTTAGTCTTGTAAAACCATTTATAACCATCCATATTATTGTCCTTGGGAAAAGTGTCTATCTCTTAATTCTAATATTTCATGAGAAAATTATACACTACCTATACTACATCTTCTCAATGAAAATATCCCTTTTCATATAAGTGAGAAGATTTATGGAGTCATCCATATAGATATCAAATATTGATAATGTGGGATATTTTGATGATGTTTCTATGGTAATATAGGATTTTTATATTGAAGAAGGATTTGAGTCGATTTAGGCATAATATATTTTGTTAAAGAAGGATCTCAATAGGTAAAGGGACAATAATGATGATAAACTGAATATACTACCATATCCTCAAAATATAAGAAGTCATACAACATTGTGGTGTAAGACATAAGAGGATCACACACATATAAAAATGGAATATAAAAAGTAAGAAGAATATAATATTAAAAAAAAACCAATATAGTAGAAAATTTGTAATAAATTCCTAGATGAAGTAGAACCATGCTTATAAAAATGCATTTCAATATCACATGGAGTGAGGAAAATCTATGAGGGTAGGAAGCAATACTAGATGAATGTAAAGAAGGAATATTATTAAACTCCATGACATGATTAATGAGTATATCTTGATAAATAATATCACTAAGGTGATAAGGCTTTGGTTTCTCACTATAACCCACATGAATGCATTGATTTCTCTTAGATTAAAGTTTATTCTAATTATCCTAAGGAATGTTATTCCTTGTAATTGATCCAAAAATATTAAAATGCAAAACAAAATCCACTCTACTATCCATTTATCAAATGGTGTTATACCTTTAACAATATCGTTTGGTGTCTCGTTTACGATTTATGCTATATAAGTCACTACTTCACCCCTAAAATTTATCTTCATTTTATTATAATGAATCTAGAAAGAAATATTTCTAAAATAATTTTATTTTTTTTTGCGTGGTTACCCTATTCTATTGAAAGGTGTAGTTAATATACTACTATAAAATAATTCCATAACCCACCATGATATCCTGAGAGGTATTACTAGTGTACTTTTTACCACCATTAGTCCATAGATATTTGATTTACTTTTCACTGTAATTTTATGCCAATGCCTTGGAAATAATAAAATTTTGAAAGGAATCATCTTTAAATTTAATAGTTTAAATTCATAACTATCTACAAAAATTATCAATAAAATTAAGAAAATACCTATTCCAAGAAAGAGAATAATCTATCATAGTCACATTAATATCATTATAGTCAAGATCAAACTATTGAGAAGCATGATAAACAATTCATGTCTAAAAATAATCAGAAAATATTTTTAAAAAGTGCATCCATCATAAATATACTTCTAAATTAACATGTTGAAGTTATCAACCATACAAATATGAATGACCTATCTCAAATATCAAATGTTGGTGACATATAGCCACTAGTTCCATCATCTACTAATGCTAAATTCCTTAGCAAGCATGGAAACCAATTTATTCCACTTAAAATAGGATGAAGATGGAGTCTCATCAAGTTAATATGTTGTGTCTTATTTTTCTTCTTAGTTTCTTTCTTTAGGTCTTATTTTGTATAATTGTACTAGAGTGGTGTAGATTTTTGTTTTACCTATATTTAGGAAATCCATGAAATTAACTAAACCCCATAGGTTATGGAAACACAAGTTCAAGTAAAACCTAGATAAGAAATTAATTTAGAAAAATAATAATGTAATATTAGGTATGGTCAAGTCAGATGTACTATATAGATGTTTCTAGAAGTAACATAAAGTGTATAGGAATCAAGTAATAGGTATAGGCCATACACATAAGACTAGTATTAAATAACCAGAGCAAATAAAGAGCAATTCATCATGATAAAGGAGCAAAGTAATTGATAAAAATTGACCCAATAGGCAAGTAAGTAATAAATATAAAATGAAAATATGTACTAACCTTGTATGGTACTAGCCTTTTTATGATGTTTTCATGAATACATTTTATTAATACTTCATCCATATTGATATTTATACACTAATCCCCTTTTCTTTGATGTTTTTTCCTAGATGATTTTAATATTCAATAGGATAAGACACTTCATGATTAATAATTTTCCACAATGGCCATGAAGTAGGGTATTCCATTAGAAAGGATACTAATATAGATATAAAATGACTAAGATTCCTCTTTTGATAATCTAAGAAAAACAACGATTAGTGTCCTATTGCCTCCTTTAGTATCCTATAATGGATTTGGATAAGATATAGAGAAGAAGAGGAATTTGGGATAAAATAAGATGTTGGAGAAGAAGAATAATTCACCTATTAAGAATATTCTATATAATACAAAATATATTTAATGTTGGATTCACTTTGAAAATGGTCAAAATGACATAGTAATTATAGTGATTTTGATGTACAGACCCAGGGAAAATGGGGGCTTAGTTCTGAGGAGAATTGATCATATGAATTTAGCTTTACTAGCTAAGCAAGAGTGGCGCCTCATTTTTGGTGAAGAAAATGAATGGAAAACTATCATCAAAAGAAAGTATCTTCAAAATATGGAATTTCTAAGTGACTCAGTTCCAATCAGAGGTTTTGCTTTTTGGAAAGCAATTATCAATTGTAAGGAAATCATCAAAAAAGGTTTAATATGGGTTTTAGGCAATGGTGAGAGGATAAATTATTGGAATGATAAGTGGGCTAAGGACGAACCACTGACGCAATATCGTAACTTAGCCCAAATTAGAGATATCATGGAAGAACTCATTGGTAGAAAAGTCTTCGATTATATGGTTGAGGACAGAGGCAGAATGAAGTGGAAACAAATAAGTATTCAAGGATTTCAAGCAGAATCAAATGATCTTTGTAACATTCTTGGGCAACAGTTTATCCCCATGAGACCCAAGGAAGACCAAGTGACTTGGGCTCCTACAGAAAACAACCAGTTCACTGTTAAATCATCTTACAAACTTTTGTTTGATGACGAGGATTTTGTCCTCTAAAAGGACTTAGTTTGGATAAAAAATTTAATTCCAAAAATTGCAGTCTTTTCATGGCTAGTTATCCAAGGAAAAATTCTAACCATTGATAATATGATGTATAAATGTGTTTGTGTCACTAATCGTTGTTATCTATGCAGGGCTAATTTGGAGACCATTTATCATATTTTCCTTGAGTGCCCTTTTTCCTTGACTATCCTAAGTGGGGTTTTTCAAGTCTTCAATATTTCTTGGGTTAAACCAACCACTGTACTTTATTTGTTCGTCTAGTGGCCTTGCCTCTTTTCAAGCCAAAGACTTAGATACATGTGGAAAATTTGTCTCAATCACCATCTTTGGCAGGTGTGGTTATAAAGGAACCATAGAGTCTTTAATGAGTGTATCCATGATCAAAAAACTATCATTGCAAGGATCCTATCCTTTGCCAACGAGAATGTGAACCTTATCCCTTTTGATAGTCGTAAACCTCATCTGCAGGAGACCACGATTGCTCAATATTTAAGCTTAACCTTGTTAGATGATTCTGTTCCTAGGGTAGTTAACCCCAGAGCCAATGTTAAGTGGTCCCTACCTCCTACGGATTATTTTAAGCTTAATTTTGATGGAGCAGCTAAGGACAATCCTAGCAGAGCAGGCACTAGCGATATTTTGCGAGATCATAATGGGAATATGATGCTTGCATTTTTTGAATATTTGGGAACAAGGATGAAAAATGAAGCTAAAGCTAGAGCTACGTGGAGAGGCCTTCAAATGACTCAATACTTAAAAGGCAATTTGATCATAGAAGGAGACTATATGCATGTTATAAATCTCCTCAATAATTGGAAAACACCTCCTTGGAGGATTAAAACAATTGTTGAAGAGGCTAGGATCCTTTTCTAGGGAAGATAGGACAGAAAAGTCCAACATGTCTTTTGGGAAGCTAACAAAGTTGCTTATAAGCTAGCCAATTTGGGTGTTGATGGTGACAAACTTTTCAAATGGGAACACGGTATCCCGAGCGAAGTAGAGAAGCTTATTTAATAAGAATGACAAGAATGATAGTCAAATTTACCAATTGGGAAGGCACTATAAGTTCTAAGGCTATGAGTATTCCTGCCTCTTTTTTTAAATGGACTCACAATAAAAATTATCCGAGCTGTCAGTCTTGGTGGATGCTGCTTGGAAATACCACAAAGACAAACGGGAACAATCACATGTCAGATAACATGGCTCCTAGTCATCTTAGTAATTTGAGGATGGTTGATAATCACAGGGCAGGAAAGAAACAAAAACATAAGACTTCAAACCAGATCCACGTGGTCCACCATATAGCCACCACCATAAATCTAGCCAACAGGTTCACTTCTCCAAGGCTAATTGGCCAAGACGAGATGTGGTACCAAAGCATGTCATATACAGAAGAAAGTAATTACCAAAGAATTATTAAGAGTAACTGTCAATACAGAGCTTGTGGGGGTTTTTTTAGTACTTTGCTATGTGTGTCTATAGATTTTTGTTTCTCCACTGTTTCAAGGAAGGGATCTGTGCCTGTTTCATTTTTTTTAATTATGATGCAGGTGTGTTTTCTCGAGGTATATCCAAAATGTTGAATGGGAAGTTTTTTTTTATAACAGGCTATGTGCCTTACCGGATGTAATGGATTTGGTGGTATGTAGATTTTACATATATAGGATCCTTAGTAAGGACATGTTCATCAATAGCCTT